>JANTCA010048032.1:0-18443 GCA_024741275.1 Chironex yamaguchii
CCCAATCACACTAAGTGTATAAAGATTTATATTTACTCAAAAAATACACTCTTCAATTAAAACTTCATCAGATGAAGACTAATGTCGAAACGTTTTAATTGAAGAGTGTATTTTTTGAGTAAATATATATATATATATATACATATATATATGTCAAGAGCTAAATCATCCATGTTTATTAAATATGAATAAATTACAAGAAATAAACACTTTTAATGTCTCGATTAAATCTGAAGAAGAATTATTCGAAACGTTAGAAAATGTTTATTTCTTGTAATTTATATATATATAGATAGATATATATATACATCTGAAGAAGAATTAGTCGAAACGTTATATGAAATGTTTATTTTTGAAGAATTTATATATATGTATATAGTGTATAATATATATATACTGTGTGATTGTATGAAAATTAGACATCGAACAATGGAAAGAACAGCAGTGAAAACCATATGACTTAGTTATTTAAATGAATTGGTGCCAAAGGCAGATTTTGAATGCTGCTTATGGAAGTTATGATTGCTCAGATCCTCTAGGTTTTACGTAAAGAGATACTGCAAGGAATGCAATTATAATACCATTGGTATATGATGCAGCTGGTCAACAAGATAATCCAATATTCACTGCCTGCTGAAAAGTAGAGGAAGCATTGGATTGAATTAATGTAGCTCATTAGAAATTTGAAAGCTATAATTAGTTTCAGATCCTTCTCCTGCAATACTTGCTTGCAATTCTAAAGTTTAAAATATTGTTTGGGCATCAATCCGGGGATACTCCCAGTATAGCCTAGCAAAGGTGTCTGGTCAGTTGTTGGATCCTTGCAAATGCTACCAAATTGCCCAATTTAGAGAAATAAAGCTATCACTTGGGGGGATTTTAAGTAGCTACTACCCTTTGGAGGTACTCCTTAGTAACTGTTGGGTTGAGATTACAACAACAAAAGTCAAAATTTTGTCCTTTCATACTCTTCAACATACTCAATTAATCTGAAGATACAAAATTAACAATTGATCTGAATTTATTGGGAGCACCTCCACACTCAATGAAGTTATCGAATGTTCTTTTCCAGTGTTTCCCCCTGGGCATCAACTGGAAAAACTACAACAAATATCTGCCAATTATTACTCTTTTTCATGATGCATTGGAGTTATGAACTTTCAGCTTTGGCATTGTCTACCATCCTGGGATCCATCCTACGAAATTGGAGTTACAAGACAGTCATCGAGAACTTAGCTTATTTCTTAGTTGAGACAAACACCACACCACACCACACCACAACTCAGTGCTCAATCAGTGCTGAATTTTAGCCACACAACCAGTTAAACAAATAGACATCAACGTAACAACTCCATAAGAAGCAGTAACTGAAGTAAGTTAGTACCATAGGAGACTAGCGCTTTTTTGTTTCCTTGCTCTTGTGTATCGGCTACTACAGTTAAGTGCCTGACTACTCTGTTCACACTGTTGGTTTGCCAGCATTCATCCATGGTGACTGTGGACCCTCTATAATGTATAATGAGATGAAAGCATTGCTTGGAGAAAAGGAATTTGCTGCAATTCTTCCAACTATGTACAAACCTGAAGGAAATGGCCAAGTTGAAAGTTTTATAAAATTGTTTTGAGGGCAAATGAATGTCCTTGATATCATGTAGTGTGCCAGTTGAGTACTAGCATGATGCTTTTCCTGACAATTGAAGGAGAAGTTGAAAGAAAAAGAAAGCAGAGAAGAATGCACATGGAACGAGTTGACAGCATCCAAAACTGGATGGGAGCATTGCCCAGAAAGATTATTGAGAAGACGTGGAGAGTATCAACACACTGAGGGCTATGGGTACATTGATCAATCCATTTGGTCCACTTCTTTAGGTTCCTTACAGATCATCTTTAGGTGCATCCACTTCCACATGGTTTGCAAAACCTGGCCGGGTTTTTAAGATGCATCTTTGATTGAACAAGACTGCTCCATTAGCTGATGAAGAAGATATTTCCAAGCTAATCTTTACTTTACCTATGTCTGTAACCGGTATGGTTTTAGTGAAACACCTTGCACCCAAAACTAAACCTATCTCTACTCAAGTGCAAATGGAGCTAGGAGGACAACCATCAGAAACAGAAGACATTGCTTCCAAGGAGCCCAAGTCATACCCCTTTCACTATAATCAAGAGCATTCCAGCAATGTACCAGCAATAGTTCAACCAGTCAATAACACTAATACTGTTGGAAAATTTGCATTGTCCAACGATGTTCTTAGGCAGCCAAATATCCGGTAAATTTTGTATTTTGATGTGTTCTGGTATCCCTATAATTTTTTTAAGACTTAATCTTTGTAAGCTTATATATGGTATTATTTTTCTCAAAGACAACTGTTTAGATCGCCATGCCGAAAAAGATCCCAAGAGAACTGCCTTGATATGGGAAAGAGATGAACCTGGAACACATGTCAAAGTATCATATGGGTATGATTGTCTTTTGAAATATTCATATTTTTTGTCCCAGTATGTAAGAAAGTATTCACTCAGTAAGTTAAAGACTTAGTCTCTCAACCAGTGTTTAAGCCAGTCGACCAGTCCATTTATCCAAATTTCCTCGCAGGGTTTGTTTTACCATTTTGTATGACAAGGAGATTTTTCAGATAAATACACATATGCCTCAAGAATGAGTTGATAATGAACATTGTAATGTTTTAAGTAACTCCAGGGAAGCAAATGCCTCAGAGAATGAATTTGTCGTTTAAACCTTTGAAGTGAAACATCTGAGCACAAGCACAACGTTCAGATTTTCTCTTTGTAGTAAATGATTGGTTTTCTGCTTTTAAGGGCTGGTCAGTTAAGCATTGGTTGGTTAAGTGAAATAGAATGATTTCAATTTTATGCTTTTTATACATAAAGGAAAAGCCTTAGTAGCAGTTATAATGGTTCAATGCATCAACTACCATTGTTTGCATGTAATGACAATTCAGGAAGTGACATATGATAAACAAAGACTTCCATATCAAATCCTGGGATGAAGCTGTTATTTAAATAAGTGTGCTTCTTGCCATCCAGCTTTCACTTTATGACTTTTATGACATTCTTTGACTCCTAGCTTTTTAATGCCCATTAGATCCTGTTTTGTTATGCAGCTGAAGGCCACCTCTAGAAAATTGAGGAGCTGTTTACTTGACAAGGTGTTTTTTTCAACTTCCTTAAGTTAAAAATTGTGACATTTCTTTCTCGTACCAATTGCCTCAAAACAGTTTTGAGCACTTTCAAAATGATGAAGAAGGTGGTCTAGTAGTTGGCTAGTCCATAGTTTGTTTCTCAAGCTTGTCACCCTTTCTTTTTCCTCTAGACCAAACAATAGTAGTCATCTTAGACCTCTCCAAAGTCCTCGACTACATAGCACACTGTTCACTTCTACAGAAAATAGTGTCAAACAATTTCGACCCACGTCAGATCAAGTGGCTATTCAATTATTAGCATGGGTTGAAAACCCTATTCATGAAAACCATGTCCAGCTTAAGAGAAGACCATTTGGGCATGCCCCAGGGTTCAGTGACTTCACCAATGTTCACCCAATACCTCAACAGCCTTCACACCCTATACTGTCCCCTGAAAAGCCCATCATCTCCGTCTTCACTACTGACACTTGCCAATCTAAATATCACCCAAATGTGAGCATCAACAACACTCTCCTCCCCATAAACAAGAACCCCAAGATCTTGGTTGTCACTTTTGACTCCCGTTTCAAATGCTCCTCCAGCATCAAAACATTGAATGCAACAGTGACTCAACAAACCGATTGTCTGAAAGCCTGAAAAGAAACAGTCTCAGGCCAAGACAAGTAGTCTGTTCTCATGACCTGGAAATCCTTCGTTCACTCAAACGTCAATTATGGTGCACCCATTTAGGCCCCACAAGCCTCCAACACCAGCTTTGAAAAACTACAACAAACACAAAATGTAGCACTCTTTATAGCCACTGGTTGTCACCATATGTCCTCCATCCCTCACCCGCACCAACAAACCAAACTCTTACCTATTTGAGAGCACACAGATTTCCAAGCCTCCAAATACCTGGCTGCTGCCATGCTGCTTGCCCAAAGCTGTGCCACTCATCAGCCTGCATGAAGAAGAATGTGGCCTACCCTCCAATCAAAATATTCTGACATTGCATAGAAAACCACTACTGTCCAACCCTGAAAGAAACCCAGAGACAAATCCATTCTCACTATGTGGAGCAAATACAACCCAGACAGGCCCAAACTGCTGCTAGACACTTTTCCCCCAGATATTCACCCGTTTGAGCAACAACTCAATGTAAGGGCTAGAAATGATCTGGCCTAACTCTAATCCAGCTACCGCCATCCCACTAACTCTTACCTCAACCAGCTGGACCCAACAGTAGACATTCAATGTGCAAAATGCAAAATGACACCTCATTATGTCCCACGTCTATTTGACTGCCACCAGAACCCCAACCAATTTTACACTGGAGTACCTATACAAATGACCCATGGATGTTGCAGGATTCATTGGCCTTGCTTGTCAGTGATAACAAGAACAGCCCTTTCCTTTTTCAGTTAGAGCGTTATGACAAATTATGATAATCAGTTATCAGTGTTTTAATGATTTTATCCTAGAGAAGGTGTTCTAATCCCCAGCACAAGTAGTTTTAATGACAATTTCAAAATTTCTAAGTGGCTCTTTCTCCTATGGCCCTCACCCATATATTAATGACAGAAGAACGATCTAATACATGAACTTTTATGGTCAACATGCTTTAACAGACTTCACTCTATCCAGTACTTATGTAACCAAGTTTCCATGGCATCGATTGTCTATAAGAAATTGTTCAATCTATGCTGTTCATATATGGCCTTCTCTTATCCTTTAAATCTGGTACCTGTAAAGCAACTGGTACTCTTTAATACTTATAAAACGAGCGTGTATTGTATTAAAACAAAGTCTGCATACTGCTTATTTTATAAAATTTGGCTCTTGGAATTTTTTGAAATTGACCTGCTCAACATCTTTTAGAATTTTTATGGTCTTATAATTCCCCCTTTAGTGAACTATTGGAAATGACTTGTAAGATTGCCAACACATTAAAATCAGGTGGAGTGAAAAAAGGGGATACTGTTTGTCTGTATATGCCAGTCTCACCTATAGCTGTTGCATCAATGCTCGCTTGTATGAGAATTGGAGCAGTTCACAGGTATCGACATTATATATTGTAGTAACTTATGTTTTTTTAATAATATCAAATTGTTGCAATGGTTAGTTCTTAGGGAATTATTGTGTACAATATAGATAGTAAACAAATCAGAAAATGTTGTTAAGGAATTCATGCCTGTGTTTTTTACATTGCAAAATAGAATTTTGGAAGTAAACAGTTGATTTATTCTTGATTTATGTCAGAATGTTTGTGTCTAATGTGAAATTGTACTAGATTGAATTCTAAGAATAAGCAATACTGTTTCTGGACTCCATATTATATCTTTGCTTAAGATATGTTTGCTTAAGACTCATTGCCTGGTTGGTACCCAGTATTAGAAACTGTATTTTGAACAGACCAAATGGATTTCAGAATGTTGGGCTGTATTTTGATTAGTCAAATTCAGTTTTATGCACACCTCGTGGTTTTTTGTTGAGGAAGGGTGTGCCTTCTATTAGAGATGATGATTACTGATGATGATGATGATGATGATGACAGTGATGATGACGATGATGATAATGATGTTGATGATGATGATGATGATGATGATGGTGATGATGATGATGATGGTGATGATGATGATGATAACGATGACAATGGTGATGATGATGATGATAATGATGGTGGTGATGAAGATGATAATCATTATGATGAGAATAATGAATGTTAACGATGATGAGGATATCGAGAATGATGATGAATGATGATGAATGATAACAATCGTGTCAATAATGATGATGATAATAATAACAATAGTAACAATGATCATGTTTCTGATACTGTTAATGCTGCAAGACATATTAAAAGCCTAGAATGTAACATGAAGAAGTGTACAATTTCAAATCATTGTCCCTTCCTTTTTTATCTTGAAATGCTATTATTAGATGATTTGCTATGATACCATTACATTCTTCTCTTCTAGTGTCGTTTTTGCTGGGTTCAGTGCAGAGGCTTTAGCCAGCAGGATAATTGATGGTATGTGATTTATATATAACTGCCTTTAATGTCGTATATGAGGTTTGAATTGTATTTTGATGTAACAGTGTAAGGACTCAATTCCATATCTTACATAGTGTGCTTTAGGTTAATATGACATTGCCATAACAGTATCAATGTTTACAGTATACAGTCTTATACATACTGAGACAATGTACCGTGCCATAGCATTCTGCTTTTTCTCTCATGCATACATAATTATATTCAAATTCACGAATTTAATTATGCTACAGTTTTAACATACTGGATACAATTTTTATCAAGGATATTAGATTTTTTTGTGCATAGACTTAACAAAAAGTGATATTTTATTCACTATTTCCTTAAGTTCGATATCCACCACGGTGTTAAGTTTTTAATGTTTTTTCACATTACACTGTTCATGTGTACCATGATTACTTCTCTGAAGATAAAAAGAAAATTGGCCAAATGAAGTTTGATTATATACAAATTGTGTCTCTTTCTTTAAGAATTAACAGCATAGATTTTTTATTTAGTAGTAGATTTTGTTCTCTACCTGGGATATCAAGTATGCTGACGTTTAGATATATAGCCAGTAGACAGACATCCAGTAACTATTGGATGGTCTGGTGTGGATTGACCTATGCTACTGAGCTCTTTAGTTTAGTAGAAATAGTGTCAGATTCGCAGTCGTGAAGCCTAGGTTTGAAGCTTTGATGGTCACTTGCCTTTTTTAAAGACATATAGATCACGTGAGTCAGAGTTCAGAGTTTCATTGAGTATGACACTGTTAAAGCACTTGCTCATTTGTCGTGTCTTAGATGCAATGTAGCATTGACTAGGGTTAACACTCAGTTTATTTTATTTCTTTTAAGCAAATTGCCGAGTTGTCATAACCGCAAATCAGGGTATAAGGGGAGGAAAACTCATTAACTTAAAAGACACTGTTGATAAAGCACTTGAAAAGTGTCCTGATGTAAGAAGAGTTTTTGTTGCACAACGAACTGGAAATAAAGTTAACATGAATCCGGATAGGGATTTCTTCCTAGAAAGGGTAAGAACCTTTTAGTATCATGCTTATGTTCACGTTTGTCTGAATAACGGTATAGAGGTAGGAAATATTATTCTTAAGCATCCTGTCATTTTTACAAAAGTATTTTTGAGTTCTTAGTGAACAAAATATCACTGGCTCTGATTGTCATTAAGTCGTTTCTCTCAATTTAAAGAAGATTTCTTTGTGCCACATAAGATAATAAAATCATAACTCTGTCGCATGACTTAGACCTAGTAGGTCAAAAATTCACAAATTGATCGTTGTCTTCTTACTAGTCTTACTGTTTAAAATTGTTTGCATCATTTACTTACTTTTGTCACACCCACCATGTCTTAAGCAGACAACTTTTGGTAATGTTTGAATTGATTTAGCTCAATGCCATATCTTTGCTGAGTTACCTTATTTGCAGTATAATGTTGCAATGCATTATGGTACAAAATCACGTGACCTCCTTTTGTCATTAATTAGGCCATGGAATCAGAGTCAACAGATTGTCCACCAGAAGCCATGGAGAGTGAGGACCTATCATTCATCTTGTATACGTCAGGAAGTACAGGAAAACCCAAGGGAATTGCACATACACAAGGAGGTTATTTATTGTATGCTATGCTTACCCATAAGGTATTGATACTTAAAAATTGTTCCACAATGCCTGTGAATTGAAGTCATTAGTCAGGTATGTTTGTAAGATCGAGGAGTCAAGGTGAAAACTGTTTCACGACATGTGGAATTGTTTGAATGTAATCTGTCAAGGGTGATTTTGTGTGACTGCTTGAATAATCACAATCACTCAATCTAAAGTATGAAAGGTGTTATTTCAATAGTTATATTGGGTGTAAATTGTTCTCATATATTGCACGGAGATCTTAGAATATCCTTAATGTTTGCTTTACCGTAACATCTCCAATAAATTAGGTGGCATGAGGCAGCTGCCCTGCTAAAACTGTAAGGAGGTAACATTGGTACAATGAGATAACATTGGTACAATGAGATAACATTGGTACAAGGAGATAACATTGATACAAGGAGATAACATTGATACAAGGATATAACATGAGTCTACTCTAAGGCAGAGCTTGTTTCCTTGTTCATATCTTTAGCGTGTTATAGAAATCTATACTTAATAGTAAATACATGAATAGATGGAATACGTGAGAATGTGAAGTTTACATTAGTTAGCATTCTGTATAACACTGAAAGCCATGAACTGATGTTTATAACGAATTTTTAGAATTTTATAATGAAATTGTTGAAATCATTTTCGAACTATTGGTAGTTGGGTTTGCTTCGTAGGTCAGAAATATTTGCCCTTTTGTAAAGTTTTCCTCTGATTTGAATTGTAATGTGTACAAACTTCACTTGCCCTATAGAATATGGTAACCATCATAACAATATTACTGTAATGTAGCGTTACCACAAGCGAAAGTTAAAATCTGGAACGACTAGAATTAATAAAAATAGTCCTGATTATGAAAAGCTTTGAAAAAGTATGAGCATTTCTGAGAATAACAAAAACAAGCAACTATGTAAATCAAATTTCATATAGTATTTAAATTTTAACTAGGGTGCAAGTTTTATATCTATAGTACAATATACACGTATAAATATACTCCGAACATACTGGACCTTATTCTTCTGACATCGATTGTATGACATACGTCAGCATACGGTAACAGCAAATAATGCTGAAATTGTAGTGCATTGTGTTATAATCTGCGTGGTGTATATGCCACTCAGAGCCAGAGCCACATTTAAGTTAGGTACCGGTGACGGTATGCCAATTTCGAATGGTTTTAAATTTCAGTGTTGTATACGCTAGGTATTGAGCAGATGTACTATGTAGTACAAGTTACTGTATTCATCTGACTTCGGCGAAGCATTGAACAACATCACTTTTTGTCCCTAATGTTGTTATTTCAATAATTTAGCTTTCATATTTCTTTTTTACATAGTATGCCTTTGATTATCAACCTGGAGACATTCACGCATGCGTAGCAGATATTGGTTGGATAACTGGACATTCCTATGTGGTCTATGGTCCCCTTGCCAACGGTGCCACATCGGTGCTCTTTGAAAGTGTACCCCTTTATCCTGATCCTGGCAGGTATTGGGAAATGGTAGAGAGATTGAAAATCAATCAGTTCTATGGTGCGCCAACAGCTATTCGACTTCTTCTGAAATATGGAGACTCTTTTGTTAAGAAATATGATCGTTCGAGTCTAAAGGTTTTAGCAACAGGTAGGAACTGTTTTTTGTTGAAAAGAAAGTCTGAGGTTGCACTGTATGGAGTGTTCATTGGGCTGTTCATTGAGGCCCTGAAGCTAATGCAGAACCTCCTACATGGCTTAGAAGGCAGGAGTACATGAACCAGTGCGATCAGATAATCATACAGTCAATCAATCAATCAACCAGGCAAAACAAACTAAAAAATCAATCAGTCACTTAACCAATTAATCGATTGATCCATCAATCAATCAACCAACCAACCAATCTATTACTCAACTAGGCTTTGAGACAGCCCTATATCGTTTTCTACTCGCTTAAGTCCTTTGACTAATTATTGACCATTTTCCATAACGGCAACTATGGAAGTAAAGTTATTTTGTTTAAGAGACCCCTGTGCCCCTGTAACCTTTCCAGCCCCTGTAACCTTTCCAGCTGTATCGTTCGAAGCGGCCATCTATTTATGACGTAAAACAAACACTTATTTCCTTTTGTACTCCTCCCTTGTCGCGCAGCCGTCGTAGATCGTCTGCCACCCATTTAAAACATTTTATCTCACCCCTTCCTCGTTAATTTATCTCCCGAAAAAATGCCTTTCGTAAATGAAAGTTGCTACCCATAACGTCAAATTTCCTAGAATTTCCCCTCCCCTCCCTATAATGGCCACATTTCGTCACCTACGACGGCTGCCCCGAGTCCTTGTCCGTTTTGCCAACTTCGTAAACTGTTATTAACTTATTGTTCGCTATTGCTATATCCATCGTAGTTGGTGAACCAATTAATGAAGAAGCGTGGCACTGGTATCATGACGTTGTTGGTGATGGAAGGTGCCCTATAGTGGATACTTGGTGGCAGACAGGTGTGTGCTTGGTTTTAGTGTTGCTTATGGAATGAATTGTGTTCGTGCGTTAATTTTAGAAAAAGCTTTAGGATGTTTATTTTTGATGAAATTGACGCATCTCACTCGTCTTGATGTCCTTATGGCTGCAAACAAAAGCAGAGAAACAATTTTTTAAGAACGAGTCATCGTAAGGAATAAAAGTTATTCAGTCATCATAGTTTTGACTTGTTATGTTTCATGATCCATAATCTGAGCTTAGTATACAAGGATGCTATCTGAGCTTAGTATACAAGGATGCTACCTTATTTATTCCCTCTACCATATGTCTAGGTGCTGTAATTTACGGAAATACACTGCTTTGAAATTATTCTAATACAAAAACGTGTTCGTGCATTACGATTTTATACCAAACCTGAACGCCTCCATTCTAACTATTCACGAGTGTGCCCCATGCGCTTGGTATGCTGTTTGAGCTTGTTGACGCAAGCGTAGAGATTTGAATAGCTTTTTCAAAAGGTGACTTTGGGGATACTCTGTTTTCATGATATTGAATGTTTATTTTAGCCAGACAGCGTATACAGCAAAGATGAACTGATTTGCACATCCCTGTCAGTACTAACATTTATAACTTCATAATTCGTCAAAACTTTTCATTTCCAAATAACCATAAGTCGAGAGGGAATCAGGAATCAGGGGATCCAATCAAGAACCTGATAGATTTTGCTTTTAAGGCAAATAATCCTATTTTATGTAGCGGGTATCACATTTTCTTTTTCTGCGCATTAACGTATATTAACTATTTATTTTCATCTGCATCGTAATTGGCTTAGAAGTTACAGAGAATAACCGTCTTGAAATGATTTTGATTAGTACAATTCACATAACTTCAATCTGCTACATAAGAAAAGTATAAAAGCAGATTAGATCCTGGTTATTGGCTACCATAATGCACATTGATGCCCTTTTACACTGGCCAACAGAGAGTTGTATTCCATAAGTGTACGGCTTGCAGATAGATTGGCAATTTTAGTATATTGCAATATTGTTACTCGTGCTTTCTTATACTTGATTTTAGGCACTGAAATTAATATTGAATTATTTTCTCTTAGAAACTGGTGGTGTCTTCATTACGCCACGACCAGCCCCGGATGACCGTCCTTTGAAACCTTGCTGCCCAATGCTGCCATTTTTTGGTGTGAAACCAGTTTTGCTTAACGAAAATGTAAGATTATTGGTATTGCTACTTCATTTCACCGCATTTTTATGGATATATGTACTGATTATTGCATTAGGAAAGCTTGTTTTTTGTTGGCCTGTTGGTTCTAACTGACAAGCGTTCTACAAGTTGGGGTCAAAGTGCACTCATAGCAATTGAATCTGTGCTGAAGTATGCGAAGAACAGGGAAAACATTATGGGAGCCTGGATCGAGTCATAGTGCAAGCTGTAATGACGATGCAAATTCGACCCGAAGAAAGTTAAATTGGACAAATAATCCTATTTAGCTTCACGCAGAGAAGTTGTGTAGAACAAGCAAGTTGATATTGAAATGATGAAATGTTTTTCGGCGTTTTTCTGCATATGTCTAGCCATAGCACCTGTGCTGATGGTTATTTGTATGCTTGCTGCATAATAAGATATTTGATTTGATTTATTTTCTTGATTAGGGAAAGGAACTACACGGCAATGACGTATCAGGAAGTTTATGCATTTCAGAACCGGTACCAGGAATGGCTAGAAGTATTTATGGTGATTTTGATCGGTATCTTGACGTATACTATCGCCCTTATCCAGGTAAATATTGAGTATAAGCGCTCGGTTTTAAACTAACTTTTCATTGGATTCGGTACTGCAGGATGAGTGCGCAGATGGTTGACTGATTGATCGGTTGATCTGGTGATGGATTGACCGAAGAAAAGGTTGAGCGATTGAGTGATGGACTAAATAATTGTGTGCATGCTTAAGTAGATTCTTAGGTGTGGTAGAGACAGTAGGGAGCGAATAGAGACATATGCAAATTTTATGATTTACTAGAAACTGTTGCTGCTATCAAGAAATTAAGCATGTCTTTCTTGGATCTCCAAGACTTGTCATCAGAATCAGAACGTGTTTGACTTTACATCCTTGCCATGTGTCTGCCTGAAATTATTTAATTTTTGTTGTCTTTATCGCTAGTGTCTTTACAGACTGCGTTAAATTAATATCTGTAATAACACGTTCTATCTTATTCTTATTTTCTGCTTGGCCCTGTACGGCCCTGTACGGCCCTGTACGGCCTTAGTTTTGTTTAGCCCTGTTGGTTTACTCATTAACATTTCGTCTTAAAAATCACAAAGCATCATTAAGATGTATTTGGTGTCGATTTTTTCAAGGTTACTACTTCACTGGTGATGGGGCCAGACGGGATGCAGATGGGCACTACCACATCACAGGGCGCGTTGATGATGTCATGAATGTAAAGGGCGTTCGGTTAGGTACAGCTGAAGTCGAAGATGTTATGGTAGGTGCCTTTTGGTGAATGTGGTCTTTACTCGAATGTAAATCATCTTTTATATGCATTGCAAGTTTTGTAATGAAGTTTGGAAGCACCGTTTCTCAGATTCGATGCCTTTATCACTCATTTCAAGGACATCTGCGCCAGTTCAGTAAACTTCCTGGATATTGCATTGCTGAACAGTTACATGTCAGGGAATTGTATTGCAAAATGTTTGCATCGAGTACACACAGCTCCTTAATTGCTACAACTGGTCACGCTAGTCCTGCTTTAAATAAACGAGAAATGATGCCCATGTCATATTTTAACAAGTACTCTTATGGTTTTAGCTTGTGCTTCAAATTAAGTCATATTTGCTCGCAAAATCGCTTGATAACCGATGGTTGTATTTCATTTTAACCTCCTTGTGTTTTAAAGGACAATCACCCCGATGTTGCAGAAACAGCGGTGGTAGGATACCCTCATGAGATCAAAGGGGAAGGTATGTTTCGCACCATTTAGTTTTTTATGTGTCGTATTGATGACACCAATGAAGTTGCAGACAGAGAACGAATTCTAAGATTTGGCGCCGGAAGACTCTTTTAGTAAAAAAAGATGACTGGTGTAGCTACTTGAGAGATGAAAGCAGTCGTATCTATACTTTTAGCCCTGCGGTTCACATACCCATTGTTGTTGTTGTTGATGTTGTTGTTGTTGTAAGAGTCCGATGACGCCTGCGGTCTCCAGGGGTTTTTTTCCCACAGATTTTTTATGGTTGGGTATTAGAGGCAATTGAAGATGTGTGGGACGTTAGGAGACGCCCCATTGCACTTTGGACATCTATTGTCCACCGTTTGGTCTAGGCGGGAAAAGAAAGAGATTGTGAGACTGCTGTAGCTAAAGCGGAGTTGGCCCAGATTACTTCCGGGGTTTCTGTTGAGCTGTTTTTCTGATGGATAAATGTAGGGTAGAATATTGTCGAGGAGTGGATTGGGGTCCAGTCTGTTTTGAGATGGTTCACGGTGTGTGAATGGATCTATTTTGATCTATCTGTATCCCAATAGATGTTTGTCATGACGAAATAATGCAAAGCGGGTAATGTAAATAGCTTGAAACATTCTTGTTTATCGAAAACGTTTCTAAAGTTACTTGTTTATCAATTCTTCGTTACAGATAAATGACGCCATTTTGACAACTTCTATTTTGCACAACCCAGACAATAGGGCAATGGTTCGAAATCTTTGTAGAACGCCTGGTAGCTTGTTAATTGTTTACTATTTAAAACACTTTCTATTGTGCTGACTTTGCTCCTATTTAGGTGTATATGCATATGTAACCTTAAAAGAATATGTACAAAAATCCCCGGATGAGATCAAGGCTGAGCTAAAAGCGATGGTAAAAAGTGGAATTGGAGGATTTGCAGTTCCTGAAATGATCCAGGTATGACGGACAAAAGTAGACAGAATGGCATGATGAGTTGATAAGTAACGTAGCAGCCACTGACTATTTGTCTGATTGAAACCAAATACAGCTGCCTTGCAGTGAACTTATTTGATCAATTGTTTTTGCTGTTCTGTAATAATTTTATCAACATAATTTTTGTCACTCTTTCATTTGCTGCTTTAAGCCCCATTTACGGCAATGTTAACAAATTTTTAAAAGCGATCCAGAATCCAGGAGTTTATACGGATCATCGTTAAAAAAGAATCAGCTTAAGCCAGTCAGAATACCAAGATGATACTGTAGAAATTTCGCAACGATAAGTGCAAAGCTTTCTCGAGTTATTTTGTTAACAAGAAAACACGCAAACAAACAAACAGGCAGGTAGACAAACAAAGAGACCCTGGCAAAACATAACCTCCTTGATGGAGGAAAAGTCTTTGTTTATTTAATTTTATTTTGCTTTCAACCATCACGGGACTGCAAGTTTTTCCTGGTACTTGGCGCTGTCTTATCAGTAGGGTTCCGTAATCGTCTCTTAGGGGTATTCATCTTTCCAGTTGAGTCATGATTCTTGACAGGCAGAATAGCAATGCTTTGTAGGTAGGCAGGGTACGTTGACAACTGTGAGCTCCTCGATTAATTTGTTCTTTTTCTTGTTTTGACGCACTGGTTTATGTAGAGAAGCAGCAGTCAGTCGATATAATTTTGGGTGCTGTACTTTGGGTGCAGTACATAATTCCGTGCTTGAGGTTTGAATTTCTTATGACATTCCTGTTCTCACGGTGATGTGTCGTGCACTGGAAAATGGCGCGTGTATGTTTTAAATAGATCAATACACTTGATCAACTACGATTTACCAGTATCGTGTACTAGCACCAGCTGTTCTTTTCCTTCAGTCTATTTTGAATTGCTCTTGTTTTATTAATTTTAATTCTTATACTAATTTGTGTTCTATTTGACAGATTGCTCCCGGATTACCGAAAACCAGATCAGGAAAAATTATGCGACGTATTTTGCGATCTGTTGCTGCCAGTCAGTTCGACAAACTTGGTGATGTTAGTACATTAGCCGATCCATCGGTAGTTGACGGAATTGTAGATGAACGAAAGAAATTGGCATCCTCGCAGAAACATTAAACCTATTACAAATACAACATAGTATATTTCAATTTTAGAGGAGTCGTAATAGCAGTGTGGATTAAAGTATAAAGGTTTTGTACTATTTGAAAAGCCTCCAGTCTGTACATTCAGACTGTACTCAGTTGGAAGATTTCGTGCATAGTGATTGCAAGGGTCTGGGTTGTAGTTCATGTCATGTCAGTATACTTGTCCACTTTCTTTTCATTGGTTGACTGATTTGTGTATTTGTACTTGTGCATGATTAGTCTGTCTGGGCATACTCAGGGTAATTTCTACTGTTTACTCCACCATGCCACGTTTTTCTCTGACCTGCCCCTCTGTCCAACAGAGGCCTTAATTCATAGTTGGCCATTTATTTAAGCCCCGTTCACACGGGAGTACGATGACGAGCGATATGATGCGATAGAGTATGAGGGAACATACACCACCACTCCTTCAACCTCCATTTCGCACAGAGCGGGAAACTTTAAAATGTTTCTACGATTCACGATAGCAAATTAAATCTTATCCAATCCAATGTGCGGATAATGTTGAAGTACGCTAATTACAATAACGTTGGGCACACTAGTAGACGGAGCACTAGGCTAGCTGCGAGTGTTTGCGGACATTGATCAAGTGAGTTACATCAGTGGACTTCTCTGCTCAAGTAGGTTACCCAGTTTACAGATAAACTTATTTACTTTATTTACTAGATTTACTTTAGCCAAATCTGTAGGCGCCTTTTAGCATTTGTTTTTTTTAAATGGCAAAAAGTTAGAAGACATTCTTTGATCTTTTTCAAGATCTCAGCTTTGCATGGTCCCTCGGTTCTGTTTCAATATCAAAAAATGGTGTGAACAGAGACACGATGACGAGAGGGTTTTCGTCCGTCACCTTTCATATCGTACCGTGTGAATGGGGCTTCAATGTTTAACATTCACTCTATTCTAGCGATGGGTGATATACTTGCAGAAGCCAAAAACTGTAAAAGTAAATAGTAACGACAACCGCAGAGTTCAACGATATTTTGGAAGTCTCTTGGTAGGATGAGTTCCGTAGTAATAGGTAACATTAAAAGCTATCCCATGGTACTTTTAATGATTAACACCGACCAAATGTGTGAAGGTTTGCGAGCTTGATGATATGTCAGATAAATACACGTCTGTTTCCTTGTGATCTGCTTGCTATAATTAACAAGTAAAGTAAACTCATAAATCTATAGTCACTAGTTCTTTTGCTAATTGGGCATATGTTCAAATTTCGTATTTCCGAGTATAGTACGCGAGAACAATTTGAAAAACCGACCAATTCCTCAACTAAGCTGATAACTAAGGTAAATACCTCCTTTCAGGTCAAATTTATTTCTTCGTTGTCCCAACTGCTTTGTAATTATTAGGAATCATCACCATTAGTCGAGTGATTGAGTAGTTGTTGGTATTTCCTTGAACTAGTAGTATTTAGCTTATGTTGGATAGCTGCTATTTCTTAAGTTGAGATTTAGGGAGTTGAAAGAGCAAGTTTTGTACACTGTTGTCAAATATTGAATGAAGTATAAGCAATAATTACTCTCTTTTATGTATTATTCTTTATGACGTAGTTAGAATATAATGCTGAATTTGTAGGTTTATTTTTGTCAGTATTTCAAATTAATACTTCGTGTTGTTACTAATGTCATCACTGTATGAATTGGATATTTGTATTTTACGGAAGACAAACAGAAAAATTGATTGTCACTACCTTTTGTATATTGTAGATGCCTGTCGATTAGAATTTGCAATTATACTGTAGTCCTGAATTTCATCTCTGTAAGCATACTTTTGAATAGACCTCTCCAACTTATTTAAAGCATCTCTTTTTTGCTATGGTTCTTTGATTTTAGTAGCATGCTCGTGACACAGCGTAGCTGATTGCTCATGCAACGTTACATTCTGCTTGCAAAGATTCTTGTCGCATGCACCCGTGTATTGTGATCTGAGTTTTGTTCTTGCTACCGAAAGCGAGAGCCCTGCTAATTGAGTTTTCAGTGACAAAGCAGCTCTTGGATGGTAACTTATATAGAGAGGAGCTGGAAGTGGCGACATGCCACTTTAATGTGTTCCAAGACACCATTTCGCAATGATGTACTGCGTTGAGGTTAATTTATAACAAATGAAATGTGATACTTGTAATTTAACCGATACGTAAATTAATTCGTGAATAGAATTACTAATCTGCTACTTGTTGTCCTACATGGCTTCTAATTATGTGACAGAATGATTGAGGATTTGTAGGTTGGAATTCGTAGATTTGATCATTCTCTTCTCCCTAGGGAATCTCATGTTTGAACTGTAGGATTTAAGTTGTCCACTATTGGAAGTCATTTCTTTCAAAATAGTTTGCAAATGACAGCAGAAATGCAGATGTACTGGAAGTGTCGTGTGATGACTTTATATGCTCCAGTAAGTTTGGTCTGACACCTAGTGTTCTTAATTTCAAGTTGAACTTAACAAAATCTTATTTTTAAAAAGTTTGTGCCTAAAATTTTTCGAAGGACTGGTATTGTTTCCTTTATTTATTGCCCCAAGGAGCTCTGAAGAATAGACAAACGAGATAGAATGACAACGTCGATATGTTGTGCAATTATATCAATCGACTTGAAGCTTGCCATAAACCTTAGCGAATTGCTTGCAAGCCAAACAGTTTCGACATTTATTTTATAGCAAGCTTTTAAAAATGACCTTAGGATTGTGATATTTTTGAAATTTTCTTCTTGGACAGTTTCCAGTTGCTTGTGTACAGAGAGCTAATTTATTTACTCCAACAGAGTTGTTCTTAGGTAAAAGTTTTTAACCATGACCGTTTTAAGTTTGTTTTATAAAGTATTGAATCCTGGCAAATTAAATGTCAAGTGAACAATGGTCGCCAACATTGATCTAAACTTACTTTACTTACAATAGTTAAATAAGTAACATGTTTTCCAAATATTGACATTTACGTTTAGGTCGATTTACGAAACCTCGCGTACTGTTAATCACTACTGTAAAGTTTCAACCATAAAAACGTGATTTTTATGTCCCAGTTTCTCTATTATATGTCCCAGTATCTCTATTATATGTCCCAGTTTCTCTATTATATGTCCCAGTTTCTCTATTATATGT
>JANTCA010048043.1:0-18441 GCA_024741275.1 Chironex yamaguchii
AGATAGATAGATAGATAGATAGATAGATAGATAGATAGATAGATAGATAGATAGATAGATAGATAGACAGATAGATGTATAATAGCATTTGTTTAAGTGATCTTATGCACGTTTACTTGCCAGACTACGTCTTTGTCACGTCACAAGTGTATATCACTACCTTCTGTCTGTCGTACCCTTAAATTATTTGACAGTTAATATATCTTTATGAACTAGATGCTTTTGAGAAGCTGCAACAGAACAGACCTCCAGAATCTAGTTTATAACACGATGATGATGTTCTATTCGCTTATCATGTTTGTAGAGTGAGACGGAAAATAGGAAACAAGAGGCTGAATATGGTCAGCTATGCGCAGAGGAAAAAATTTCAAGATTAAAAGAGCATCAGAAGGTAAAAATTTATCTGACGTGAAGAGAAAATACGTCACAGAAAATCCCACCAACATATTTCAAAGGATCTTGCAAAGTCATTTATATATGTAATACACTTCCAGTTTTAAATTTACTGTAGGGTGATAGTGGCACTAAATAGCCCGTAGATAACCAAAGCAGTGGAACTCTTGTCCTTGCTCTCGACGTTCTCCTACCCTGATTTCTTACGGTCTGAGTTACAGAGAGTCGGCGTTTGTTATCACAATTTGTTTGACTTGGGGAAATGTATTCATAAAGCCACTGTCTTTGATTGTTTGAATCCAGTGTCATACACGTGAACCATTCGCCTACTCGCGCAAAAAATCCGACACAAACTGATATTTACAAAACCTACTTCTACAGACTTTTGGTTATCTTTTGTTAATCGACTAAAATTAATTTTGACACTGCCGGCCTTATTTTCGGTCTATAGCTTTCAGCAGCTTTACTGGTTATAAAATCGTGATACTCTCAAGACTACTCAACATTTTTGTAATGCAATATGTTTTGATATGATAAGAATTAAATTTTTTAACAACAATATAATACAAGTGTTGCCTTGCACGTGTCTTTTACATCCAGTTTCATATATAAAAGAAGGTTAGGTTCGAAAATCAAAGCACCAGCTTATATACGTATCATAAAACATCGTCAAGAAATGTAACCAGGTATCTCGACTTAGAGACGTTCAATGTAACAGATAAGGTGCGAACCCATACGTCCTAGCCAGTAGACGTCGGGAGCCTGACCAAACTTGGGTCGGTTTATGGTTAGCTTTGTCGGCGTATCAAACATTTTAGGTTGTGTATTACTAACTGTTCACTCGAACTGTGATGAATTGAAAAAAACAGCAGAATATGTTATTGTGCATTGTCAATTCCTTAGCCTGCTATCGCTTTTTTATTTGCTTGTTCGTAAGTGGTTACTAGATCCCCTTTTAGGTCGGATGCCTGTTTCTAAGACATCGGTTTTTAACACCGATGATATTTTGGATTCGTTTTCCTGGTTTTGACTATGAATCACGTGTAACATTAAATATTTAAATTTATTCATCCCTATTCTTCTTTTTTTGGTAAGACTTTGGAAGAAGAAATATACAACAACAGAAAGCGTCTACAAATGGAGGCTTTAGCGGCAAAGCAGGTAAAATTTGATGCATCATGTCTAATATTTATCAAATGAAATACGTTGAGTGACAGTGATTACCTTGACTGTTTACACTGTTTTTCATTAAATAACTGTTAAGAAAAACATCAGTCATGTGACAGTTAGTCTCCTCGAGAGTGTGCTGCTTGCTAATTTTTTCGCCCATCTTAAATCTACAAGATATACTAAAAATGCCTGATCCTCCTTAGCAAATATTCAAATTTTAAATTCCAACCGCAGTTCATATGGCTTTGATTAATTTACTCTGGCTCGATAACGTCAATCATGTGCTATTTCACTGGTTGAATTAGACATGTTTGTTTTTTGTTTCTGCATCCATAGGCATTGGAGGAGACTAGATTAAATAGGCTCCGTATAATGGCTGCTCTCGAAGGAGAGGAAAAGAAATTAAAGGAAGGCGTCGAGAAAATGAAGACGTTAAAGGTAATGCATAACAGGCGTTATTGTATGGGTTTTTTTATTTCCTTTGCTGTGGAAGCATTACAGTGTTAACTTAATTCTGGTAAGCATTAGATTAGAATTGTGAGAGTTTTCAAGACCTCTACGGAGACAGCTAGACACAAGAGTTAATGCTACACTTATTACTGTAGATTTAGCTCTGTTGATTTGCCAACAGGATGCCCTTGGGCATTGCAATTATGCGCTTTATTACTATTTATTTCCATTACGTAAAAGCAGATTTACGGTGTCCGTTTTTTACTTGTATAAGTGTAAATGCTGGTGTCTCCTATGAAAAGAAATAAATATCTATTTTGACATTCTTTGAGAAAAGTAAGGTAATCTTCCTACAGTTCCATTTTTCGGAGGAAGACCCAGTCTGATAGCAACAAACGACAAGCTTTGAACGACATCTTGTTTACGTGTAGAACCTTGTGTAACTATTTCGTGACTCATGGTCATCTTTTCTGTAATAGTTGCCAATCACTACGAGTTCGTTGATGCCCAAGCACTCTGTATTATAATCTCATTCTTTCAAAACTGGTGTCGACAATTTTTGTAGGCGCAGCGAAGACAAAGTATCAACACTGCAATGCATTCTGCTGGAGATAAAGGTAAGAGACAGAGTACCGCATTGTATGACGAGAAGAAAGTGAGTCTAGCGAATAAGTGCTCTTTTCACTGTAATAGGGGAGCGGTGTGAACTTAAAAATTCATGACCTTCGCCAATTAGGTTATGTTTTCGCCGATGTCTGTTGGTTAGTTTGTTTGCTGGATTCTTTGTTTGTTGTTAGGATTACTCAGAATCGCCAGATTTGTTGACAGGTAGAAAATGGGCCTGGGAATAACCCGTTTAATTGTTGTGTTGGCCCCCATTGCTTTTCGGATACGATTAGTTTTTGCCAATCACAACAATTTAATACCGCAAAAAATAGGAGGGGAAAACCCGATGCCGAAAATTGTCACATCTTCATAAAACTACAATTATTTAGGGAATCCTCATGGAAAACCCCCATTACTATAACTGCCGTTGCTACACCTCATTTCCAAATCCCGTGAAACCTTGCCGTTTGGCGGACACTTGTAAGCAATCTGCATAGTAATTGTTTTATGTCTATTTCTTTTTCTTTGTTGTTACTGTCATTCTATATATCGTTGATTAAATCAAGATTTATCTTTCTAGACCTAAAAGTCGATTTGCTGAGGATATCCTTAATGTTGAGGGAGGCCAATAAGATCAGCCAAACATTGCAAAAGAATACGGTAATTTTAATTCACATTTCTCATTGAAAAAGCCAGTTCGTGTTTTCCTGTTTTACTGATGTTAATACGGAAGTCATTTTCAATCTATTTCTGAAAACATAACATATTTTAGCCTGTGGCTATGATATCATCATCCAACAGCTTCCATTACATTCACTTTTTAGATTTATTTTACTTGACATCTTAACTATCGTCTTCATAATCGTAAGAATATTTATGATTAGTAGTAACAACAACTCAGACATAATTTCTTTTCTTGTTTTCTTCTTTCTCCTTTCCGTCTTTGCCTTCTCCTCTTTCTTCTCATTACTGTCTTATCTTCCCTCTGTTCTCTTTCTTGCTCTGATTTTCCCATCCCACTTCCATCTCCTTCCTGTATTCCGATTCTCTCGCTTCTAGTCTTCTCAATCTTCCCCTCTTTCTACTGCTGGTCTTCTCCCTTCTCAACGATTTTCTTTGGCCACTCCTTTTGTGATCTTCCTTTCTGTAAGCATTTTCTCTCGATCCACTTCCATCCTCTTTCTTCTTGTCCTCTTTTCTCGCTTGTCATATTCATTGTGAAAGCTTCCTTGCACAACATGATCTCCGCGTGTTCATTGAGTCATATTTAAGCTCTTGTAACCTTAATTTGTTTCATTAAAACTTTTTTTCGTTTATATAATTGTTTTCTGATATTCTGTTCAATTGTTGGCCAGACATAGCATTTGTCGAATGAGTCGTTTATAATGAGAAATTCTCTTGATGCCACTGTTTTCATCTCTTTTTCTGTCCTATAGGTTTTCTGCAGAGATGATCTCTTAACAGACGAAAAGGTATTAGCAATTCCTACACCGTTTAGTTTATATTTTTTAAATGTAAACGTTATTCCTTGCTCAGTTTGAAATTTGTTTGCATCCATCATATCTACAGTTAGACATATAGTGTAGCCACAATAAGCTGGATTATTAGTATGAGGGTGTTCTCAAGCTATGATTTGGCTTGTGCTTTCTCCTAACTTAGTATTGATTTTTGTTTTGATGCCCCCGCGCATTTTTCAAGAAAGATACTTGGTAACGTAAATATAAGACAGCCATTTAACTTTACTTCCATTTGAAGATGACAGCAGTCGACTTTCATTGTCTCCCTTAATTTCATTCCATTTCTCCATTACCAGTTTTAGTGGTTGAATGGGTATATTTGACAGTGAAAGTCATCCTGGTCATATTCCCGTCTTCCATCAGCTCTAGTTCTCTCAATATAATAACATGTTCGCTTTCTTTTACTCATTCGGTCACCCCATTGATATCTTCATCTATGCCGATTGTCGAATGTTCATAAAGTACTATTGCTCCTCTCAGCGGTGGTAAAACATTTTATCTAACTTTCCTACCTCACATATCATATATGCTAGTATGCTACTATAAAATAAACATGTCAGGAAAGCTAATTCTTTAATTTTACGGGCTCTGTACCTCCGTTTAGTATATTATGCCTTGGCAATTGGCACGTGGCCTAATGTATTTACCATAGTTCATAATTACGTAAATCCTCTAAAATATCATGAAATGGGAAGCATGTTGTATTTGCTAGGAAACATGTCGAGTGTATGAGGCTTATCACAGCTGCACTCACTGGCTGAAAAAGGTTGCCATTGACCATGTTACTTTTACCGATTTGTCAAGAGCGTTCAGCATTGACTTGAGCATTTGGATTCATCTTTCACTTTGCATAAGTGGCTTTATTGTGCTAAGCCCCGCCAAAGGGCCTTCCGTGATTTGGCTCGTAGTATGCCCATATACTAACATTTGCGAGGTCTTTCCCCATCGGTTACTTAATGAATGTTGTATTTGTATTGATACCATTTGTATGTTGTAGGGGCGGCATTTAGCTCGGGATATCAATGATGTGAAATGTCCTTCGCCAAGCCTTAGCGTCGGAATGGCACTCGAGTTGCCTTTTGAATATGAGGATTGTGAATTCAAATTCCCTCAGCTCCCTCTCAATATTGAGTATGACGATTGTGAATTCAAAACCCCTCAGCTCCCTCTCAATATTGAGTATGAGGATTGTGAATTCAAATCCCCTCGTCTCCCTCTCAATATTGAGTATGAGGATTGTGAATTCAAATCCCCTCATCTCCCTCTCAATATTGAGTATGAGGATTGTGAATTCAAATCCCCTCAGCTCCCTCGCAATATTGAGTATGAGGATTGTGAATTCAAATCCCCTCAGCTCCCTCTCAATATTGAGTATGAGGATTGTGAATTCAAATCCCTTCATCTCCCTCTCAATATTGAGTATGAGGATTGTGAATTCAAATCCTTTCAGCTCCCTCTCAATATTGAGTATGAGGATTGTGAATTCAAATCCCTTCAGCTCCCCCTCAATATTGAATATGAGGATTGTGAATTCAAATCCCCTCAGCTCCCTCGCAATATTGAGTATGAGGATTGTGAATTCAAATCCCCTCAGCTCCCTCTCAATATTGAGTATGGGCGTTGTGAATTCGAATCCCCTTAGCTCCTTAGCTTTTGTTGTAATACTCCACTTATGATTATTATATATAAATAAATGAATGTGTATGCTAAAATAATACATGTAGATTTTGATGAAGATAATATCAAAGCGTTCAAAGAATGACTTTGGAAGCCGAACAATTTTATACACAATCTGGGAGTGCTGACTGTCAAGTAATTAATATAGTGTTAATCTTGATCTAAGTTCTTCAGTAACAGTGCTAACGTCGCCTCTGGTTAAAACTCCGAAACCAGTCGAATATCAGAGCATGAGAAGTTGTTTGTATATCACTACATACACATACGTAGTCTCTGTTTCATTCTAATGGAAGCTTACATCACAAGTTGACAATATTACGCAGCTTTTTTAGAATTGATAGCTACAGGCCCGTTCTCTTTAAACGATGAACGCCTTCCTTTAACAATTTTGTTACACTTAGTACGTTTCCGGGGTAATATTGTTATCCAGGATACAGGAATGAGAATCTGAATGTATTTTTGTATCCTTGATTAATATGTTCTATAGAAAATGCCTTCGTAATGTCCACCATATTCTTGTTTTCACCAACACAAGTACTTTTTTCTCGTCCTTTTCTAACTTGATAGGTAGAAGTAAGGATTCGTGTTGACAGAACCAAGCAAGGCCTTAGTACATTTTGGACTTTACAGAAATTTGAAGAGAACCTTTCTCGAATACGGGAATATCACGCGGTAATTCAAACTGTGTAATCTGATACTTCTCCATTTGATGCACGTTTAAGAATAAATCTCTTTAATGTGAAAAAAAATTATAAAACTGAGTTAATCTGCTGGGTATTGCCATACGTGACGGGAATATGAACAACCCACTTTAACAGCAGACCATGAAGAACATAATCAAAACCATGTAGAAAGTATAGCGTATTTATTTGTTTATTTATTTGTTTATTTATTATTCATTTATCCTTGCAGACCGTTTCCAGTGGTGAATACAATGACGATACTGAGTGCGATCCTTTTGACGATCCAGAAGGAGAATATGTTCCAAGTGTCAGGATTATGTCCCCTGATGTGACAGGTCAAGGGTGAGAAGTCAATGAAGTGTTTCGTTTGCTTCTGCAAAAACATAGTGCTATTGCCGTCGTGCTAAGACGAAGTCCTCGGGGTTTTGTCTCATTTGTTCTTTTGTCTTGTGATTTATTGAATATGATTGCATATCAAAACCACGGTTGAGCTGGCATTGTGATTATTTATGGTAGTTACTACTTGACATGTTCTTTTTTCATTCGGTATTGTATTTGTTTCCTTATTTTCTTCTCTTTTTCCTGCAGAGGTACAAGGCTTTCCATCAGCACCAAAAGGAATTCCATTTCTCTTCTGAATAAGCTCAATGAATCCATTTCCGAGGTTTGTTTTAAAACCAGTTTTTACACAGGAAAATCATTGGTTGATTTTTTTTTCTGTGTTTCCAGGCTTTTTAAACCTGAAGTTCTATTGTTCGTTGCGTCAATCTATTGTGATGTGTTTTTGTTCATTTTTCTTTGTGTTCCACATTTATTGCAGTAAAAGTAGAACTTCTACCTTTCTATCGGTCTGCGTTCTTTTATAACTTAGAAATGTATCTTATTTTTCGCGCAGAAAAGTACGATTGGTGAAGAAAAAAGACTTGGTATAAAGCAAGGTATGTATTGACACCCAGTTCTGTCTTGATATTTACCTCACAGGATATATTTCATTAATGCATGTGTCTGTGAGCCCTGTACGTTTTGCTGGTGAGACTTAATATTGGCTAAAAAGTCCTGCTTTTCAGGAAACTGAAACACGACTTCAGTGTTCAGGCTGCCATGCCTCTTACTTTGTTAAAACAACACGCAACTTGATTACACGCTGCAAAGAGCATTTGGGAGTTAATAAAGTGGGTCGCAAAATACAGACGAGTCCCTCAGCCACCTCAGACTACATTAACGAAACTGGACACCCAGGATCTCTGGAAGATTTGTCGGTGCTGGATAGAGCTCTCAACGACTCTGACTTACTTATTCATGAAAGTTTACTTATTTTACGCGACCACCCTTCTCTTAACTCCCAACAGTCCTCTATCCCTTTAATTCTTTTTTGATCTGATACACTTGGGCCCTTCTTTTTTTGTTTGTGTTTTATTTGCTCTTTGTTGTTAGTTTTCTGTTTAGCTTTGTTTGTTTGTTTATTATTCCCCACATTTTTTTGCTTTCCACATTCTTGTTCTTTTGACATTCTTGTCTTCACCAAAAAATTCTTGTTTGTTGTATTCTGTTAATATAAATACCTGGACAACTCACTGTAACACCAATTTCTGATGATGAAGAATGGAATGTCTTCGAAACGTTAATATATGATTATGGCCTTTTTATTGAAGTGTTCTCCTCGTCATATACAATATGTTTATCGTCGCAGTATTTGTACTTTTCTTAATTAAACTTCGTTTTCCTGCCAATACACAAGATTCAACTTAGGCTGTAAATACGCAATGAATTTTGCAGAAATTAATCTCACGACGTAGTCAAAGGGAAATATACTGAACGTCAAAGTTCTGGTGATGTATGTTCAAATATGAGGCGCTTTTATAAATAATTTTCCCGATACTGTACGCGCTTATTTGATGGGAGGTGCTGTGCGAAGAGAGCGCTTATTCATGGATTTACGGTATTGGTCTGTTATTGGCAACTAATCAGAAGATCGACCAAAGCAAATGGGCAGATGCACAGGCTCTTGCCTTACGTTCTCTGTAGAAATAGCAAATTGTGCCAGATATGTCTTAACGGTGAAAAAGTTAAAAATTTAAAGGACACATTGCAAAGATTTAACTGTTTTTCCTCCAATAAACGTCTTTTCTATTGCAGAGCCCTCTGACATGACCCACTTTCTTGTGCTTGAGGTCGTTAAGAATACGAGAACGGTCATATCAGTCAGGAAATATACTGAATGTATTTTTAATCGTAAACTATCAAGCATTTGGAATAGTATTTTTGTTTTAACCTCTGATCGGGTAATAGCACTTTCTTTGAAGACAAAGAATATATTTAAGCATGTGTTATTAGAAAAATGTGAACAAGTGAACTCGCACGTATTTTGCATATTACATCTTGCGCAGAACATATCGAATCTAAGACAAACCATAGTAGTTATACAAACAGACAAATCATTGACTGCCTGACTATGAAAACAACTTTTATTTTTTATGTTAGGACTAGAAAAAACCTCAGATTTTTGCGTAGGGAAGAAAACTATTGTGCAACTTACTGTGACCATTTTACTTTCTTTAATTTTAGCTAAAGCTGAGGCTGTGTTTTCGAAATATCGGTCATCCAAAGGGCAAAATCTCAACGAAACTTCCTCGAGTGTTTTTGATGAGAGTTCAGGAACTAGAGAGCAGAAAAACGAATCAACGCAGACAGAGAGGTCAACGCGAGACCAAGCTATGAATACTATTTCATCTGGCGAAGCTGGTAGGTGATAGAATCCAGTTTAGTTCTTTACTGCCTTCATTGAGCGTTCAGACAATTATCATCACCTTACATACCTAACTGCTTTGCTTCAATGTTGGTTTGTGTAAAAGATGTTGCATTATTACTCTGTTCACGTAGTAACTGTATCAATACAGGTGTTTGACGTATTGGCGTTGTTAAAATATCCTATTTGCGCCAATCATCTATCTCCATCATTATGTTATACATTACGATTATGAGATCAGTGTGAGAGCGAGGTTGTCAGTAGACTAAATGCTGAGTGTACTGTACGTGTTCGTAACGCGTCCTGTGTAAAGGATGTTCTGTTTTTTAATTCTCAAGAAGAGTAGGATTTCTTTAGTGTTTGTTGGGGGCGCGACTCTTTTGATTTAGTTTAACCGGCGTTTAGAGATCAACTCTATGTTCTTTTTGTAATGGTATGAATCATATGACATAACACGATAGCCAAGAGTAAAAATGTGAGCTTAATTTAAGCAATGCAAGAAATTGAAAATCTTTACGACCTATGACGTGTCAAATTTTCATGTTGTTAGGTTTTGTGTATTTGCAAAACTGTTTAATGGATTGAATATGTTACTTTCATATACCAATCATTAAGAAGACGTTTATGTTCCAAAAGACACTTATAGTATCAGGTTATTGATTCAATTTTTACCTCCGCCAAGCAGATTTTGTTTTCACCAGGGTTTGTTTATTGCTTGCTTTCTTGGTTCGTTAGTTAATATATCGATATGAAATTTTTACTAAAAGTTTCTAGCCTGACCGACTCCAGCTGATTCCTTTTGATGGTGATCTGGATGAAATCCAGCATCGTTGATCACTTCCAAATTTTGGGTAATACCTTATGAAAACTGCAGCTAGTGGGGAAGTCTTCGTGGGGATAACCCGGTTACCATAGCGCCAAGCAGAACAACCCATATTTGGTAATGATACCTTAATCTGTGGGGTAAACCCGTTTATCATGACGCCTATTAGTACAACTCATTTGAATATTTAGAAGACTGGGAATCCCATCTGATACCACTGGCCGGGCGGAGACTTGCGCTTTCCGAGTGCTTGTAGTATTTTAATATGTGTTTTGGCTTTCGCCTTCGTCAGTACCAGATATTTGAATGTTAATTCAGAAGGAGAGGGAGCCGACCAGGCACATCGGTTTCAGTTTTAGCATCTGAGTCATTCCGTCACAAGTTCAAACCCAGTCGGATTCCTCTCTACGCAGTTATTGTGATAATGCTCCACTTGTGAATGGAATATGTAAAATGCTTTCATATGTTTGTCGAGACAGTCTCTACATACTAAGCATATACTGACTATGATGCGGATTGGTTGACAGCTTTCATCCAGTTGAACATCCAGGTTTCATCACAAGAATTTTACAAGGGGTTCCGAGATATATTATTCAACTTAGTTATATACTGAATGCGTCTTTTGAGCAAGCTCATGGTTTATTTCCAAGCAACGCCTAATATCCTAATATTTTGTTAGAGAACTAAGAGGTGGATTGTTTTATGTGAATCCGTGTTTACACAGTGATGTTCTTAGCAAGTTAACGCTATCTGAATTAATTTGGACCTACAAGAGAACTAATTACTTTTTTAATATACAGTTTTATTATTCCAACATAATCGTGATCAAACTCTACCAACGTGACTGGTAGGGATTTGCTTGACTCGAAGGGCAAGAATCGTTTCTTTGTATTGTTGTTTTCTGTATACCAGATAAGTATTCTCTGCTTTCGTGGAAATTATAATGACTTAAAAACTAGTAAGACTATTCCAGCTACATACTTGACACATAAATAAATTGGTGACGATTCCACACCCAACCCAAACCCCTCGTTTTGATGACGCGAGGAAGTATATTTCTGTGGCTTCGTCCCTGGTTGACCTGAACAATACATTGATATACATGATCCATCCTGCTCTCTTTGTACCTCGATTACTGATAAACAAGGTTTGTTTTTGTTTACCGTAGAGCCTTTAAAAGATGCATTGATGGTAGCACACCATTACGAAAATCTTCTGTCAGAGGAAGATGATGAAACTGGTAATGATTGTATTGAGTGATATTTCCGTAGAAAAGCGTTAGGAAAATGCAATGCATTAGAGTTAACCTTTTGCACAAAACGGAGTATGGTGTAAGATTCAGCCGTGTACTATCAAAAGGCATGAGCGTCAAGTAATTGTATAGCTTAACATTGCTCATCGAGATGGAAATGACATTTTACAACAGAAATTGAAACAGCATCATACAGTGAAACTATTTGCCTTAAAATGTTCTTTACTTTTGATCCTGTTTTAAATATTATTGGCATTGACTTATCACAATAATCGCTTCCTGTGTTGCGGCGGTAATCATTGTGATATCTGATTATGTAATGATTACTCTTGTGCTAAAATGGAGGTAGGCTAGTCTTCTGAATCAACGGTATACATATCATGTTGAAGGAAACGTTGCTGTCTGATTAGAATGTGAAAGCTTTCTAACCAACCTCGATTCCATGCCACCAAATCCTGAAGTTTGTTCTTATTTTCTACAACATAATTGGCTGGACATTGCAGACTCGAGGTTTGAGACTGAGCGAATTGTCATCTATTTATACTACTTATGTCTGAAATGAACATGTTTTTGTAATTAATACTTCTCTAGGTGTATTGCACGTGTCGGTTAGCTTACTTTGAATCCTCAAGATCGTTTTTTACTTGATTGGAACCCTGAAGATCGTTTTTTACTTGACTGGAACCCTGAAGATCGTTTTTTACTTGATTGGAACCCTGAAGATCGTTTTTTACTTGATTGGAACCCTGAAGATCGTTTTTTACTTGATTGGAACCCTGGATATCGTTTTTTACTTGATTGGAACCCTGAAGATCGTTTTTTACTTGATTTGAGTCCGCAACATTATTCCTACCTGATTTGAACCCTTTAGATTGTTCTCTTCTTAGTTTGAGCCGTCAAGATCGTTTTCTGCTACAACCCTTTATCAAAATAAGATGCGTCTACGATTTCTGATGTGGTATCATGCTAATTGAAAACTGTATTTGCTTACTATCTCCTTGTAACAGGAGAACACACCATAGAAGTAGTGAAATATAGGTGCTAAAACAAGTAGGCAGGAAAACGGTTTACTGTGTGACCTCTAGGATGCCTGCCTTAGAGTACTAAGATAGACCGCTTTCCTATGTGATGAAAAGCCTCCTCTGTAGTCGTAAGAAACATAAATCCAGCATTCCAGATATCCAGTATTTGACCTGTAACGTGGTCGTTGTAAAATTAGAATCATTCTTTACAATCGTTGTAACATGGAATGGGCGTGAGAATCTTATAGTATCTTCTGTAAGAGAAATGAGATCCGTTTTCTTTGGAATAATACCATCCACGGTAAAGTGCAAACTTACTATAGAACGGCCTTTGTGCAAGTACAGTTGCTGCTGCTTGGTAGTTTCGATTCCTTGAACTTCACCTCGGGAGACGTACATGGATTTCTATTTTTTGATCGTGTACTCTCTTTTCTTGTGTAATAAACTGCAAAAATTAAATAGCGATTTTCGTTAAAATGTCCACGTCCCCAGGAAGCAATATCGTTTTGGTAAGCTGGACACAAGTTATGATCCTTGATTGTTGCAAGTCCTCTCAGGAGTACTGAATGACGTACTTACCTGTATACGCACTGCATTTTCTTGTTATTTTATTTTTGATTTTTTGTGTAGATCAATCAATTTGCTCATCAACTCTGAGACATTTAGCCTCTTTGTTTCGCTTCGTGGTCAGTATCAGATCTATTACAAAGGACGACATCGATAAAGCCTCTTTAATTCAAGTGCAAAATTTGCTATCTTTGCAAGGAAAAGTTTACTCGTGGCATGTCGTACACACAAGTTTTGGCAATGAATTTCTTTTACAACTTACAAAAGACCTTCTGAGTCGAGTTAAGGCATTAAAGAAGGAATTTATGGGTGTTTTGCAAGTAAGTGTGATGTACACCATTTTGTATTGTATTAGATCATGTATCACATAATTCTCTGTTGCTTGTTTGTATTTTTAATATATCCTGTAGAAAACAAACAAGCTTAGAAATCTTCAGGAATGTTGACTTACAGCAGTGGCCAGTTTTTGGCTTCTGTTGGTTATTTAGTATATCTTGTAGAAAACGAATAAGCTCAGAGAGCATGCCAAGATTGGTGGCTGGAACAGTGGCTAGAACTATCTGTGAACAGTGGTCGTCATATTAATGAAATTCTTGATTGATTAATTGATTGATTGATAAAATTACTCAGCGCAGTATGTCCGAATATTATGTTGGTAAGAAAAGAACGACGTAAATGAATCCAAGACAAGTTTGCCAAGGATGGTGAATATTGATTGATTGATTGATTGATGAACTATGGAGATGACGCATAATGTGTAACAATAGTTGCGAACTGAATGAAAATCAGTGGTTGAAGTCGATAGATGGTGTCCCATAAGATCTTCGTAAAGGTAGTCGCATTGTTTGTCTAATAAGTGGTTTTAATATCTTTTTTATCAGTTATCTAGGTGTGATACTGCCATCGAATTTGAGACAATAGTGTAGGGACATGCCTAGGCAGGCTGCAGTACCTTTCCAGCAATACAAAACCCTGTTTAAAAGTTTCTTAATTCGAAGTCATCATCTCTGTAAATTGCTTGTAAAAGGATTAAGATGTTAATCAATGTTGAATCCTCTCAGAACGAGACTGTCCCACAGAAGCTAGCCCTTAGACCTAAACGTGCACTATACTTTTGCATTATACTTTTCAGTTATTGTACTTGTACCTCCTGATTTTGAAGTTGTCTTACAAAAATTGTCGACCACGGAGGATGGACTGCAGTCTCGTATATCACAAGAGCGTATGTAGCTCATTTGAAGGCCTATCTCAAAAAGCCTCATGAAATGTCCATCCCACTAGACCTGAAGCAAATGTTGGCAATGTCCAGTTAAGATAAATTTTTTTCATAAAGTGAGAGTACGTGTGTTTTTTTCGTTGGCAAAAACGGAAAACGTAAACCGAGCGCTGCAAGTCAAGAGTTTTGTTGCATTTTTATGCAAATGTGGAAGGACGTCTTATTAATGAAACGGTTTCTTTAAAATTGAAGCGTGATCTTAGTTTTTTGGCTACTTCATCATACTACCTTCTTACAGAGGGCTGTATACGTTGCCTGATTTATTTCATGGAAATCCTTAGGAACATCATAGATAATTACTCAGTAAACTTTCTAGTCTATGCCATTGCTATAGTACAATAGCAATTAAAGGCAGAAAATATGGTAAAAAGGCATTTGATTTAGCTGTCATTATTGAAACGCACGAAATAGCTCTTCGATATTGTCATTCGCAGCCGATAGGACGTAATCGAATCTTAGGTAGGTTTAGCGAAAGGTAATGAGCACCACACCTGAACGTGCTGTTGAAGTCACTAAATTTGAAGGCATTACTTTTCTACTTTTTGCTGACACCAACCACCTATATTACGCTAGTAACAACCCCTAAACTTAAGTCAAGAGGATCACTCTGAAGGGCATTTCCATGTGGATCTTGTAGCTCATAATGATTTGTTTAGCTCAAGCGTCGACAAATATTGTATTAAAGTAATTTACATTATTGAAAAGATACCGTTCTTGAACATGCGTCTTTTTGAAATATGGTGCACTAGCCTAATCCCTGTCATAACACCACTGGCTGCCATGAACAGATATCATTTCAAAAGGTCGGCAACCTATTCCTTTTATGGCGTCACTGTAAGTTTTGAAATAAAGCGTTTAATTGAGGTATGGTTGAAGCCATGTTCTCACTTACTCGTCATGAAGGTACGCCTTTTATATATATTCATGGTCGAATCGGTTTAGCGTGTTTTAAACCAGATTTAGGCTTCATTTCCTTATCAAGAAGTCGGGAAACTTTTTCTCTTTTGATTGATTTTGAAATTGGACTTCCTTCACTAATCTGAAGTATACTAATTGTCCTTTCTTTTTTGAAAATGCCCCTTTTTAACTTGTTGTCGACAAATGCTCTTACAATAACTGTTAAGTCGCCTTTCTGTCTTAAATTGGCTCAGCAACAAAATCTTAATACCAATTTCGTTAAGACCATACTTCACAACGTTTGTTGTTAATTTCGCATACGTTACTATACAACATTGGCTGTTAAAGTCTACCGCCTGTCTGCTGAAATGTTTGCTGTGTAACTTGTTGACTATTCCGTGCCAAACCTTGGATTACGGAGAGAGGGAAGGTACCTAAGATAAACGCCTTATTGTGCTTGGTTTTTTAGGTATTTCATGTTATAAGTACTTCTTGTGGCCGTGGTAGGTAGTTGAGTGCGTAATGGTGGTAGTTATCATAGCAAGTCCAGTACAAGGTGTAATAATGACATCTTGCCATGATGATAATGATAATCTTGATCTTAATAATCCCTTGGGCGTATCGCAGTTTAAGGTCCCTTAGTTCAAAAACTAAGGGCCCCAATCGAAAGCGGTCCCAAAAGGACCCCCAGCAATTTTTTTATTGTGTGTCTTTTGACCATACTGTGCTAAAAGACATCGTAAAGCCCTCCCCAAAACCACTATTTACGATCGCTGTTAACACAATACTTGACTTATTTATCCCGCCTTTGCCTCAAAACTTTATAAACTCCCTTTCCACGTGGAGTTCGCTTCGTCCTGTGGCCTGGACATCAATGAACCACGTCTTGCTAAATCCTTAGGGCCCCGAGTGTCTTCTTTACGCCACTGGTTGATTTTGATTTGTGTGACAATGTCAGTAACATCAAGTGATGGTAATATTGTTTATGTCATCGTCAGTTGTGGTAGCCCCATTTAAGCAATGCAAAGGCGTTGATACCCGTTTCAGTTTGTTTGCCAGTTTTCATATTTCTGGAGACCGCGATTTGGCATCACATTGTAGTATCAAGCCCACATTCCTTGGATTGACTGCTATTCCCCTTAATAATACAATTGGCACCATTCAGAAGGCGAGACACTTGACATTTTTGTACCAGGGTGAAAGATTATAAATGTGTGAAAATATTGCCTTGTATATTCGTGCCTAGTTAATTTCCGTTTGTGAAAATTTAGAATCAGGTCGCGAGCGATTTAATTTTAGAACTCTCGAAGTATAGACGCTAAGTCAATTTTGAATCCTTGATAATCGCTTAGTTACAGCATTATACGAACTTTGTTCTACAAAATGACAGACTTGTGAGTGGCTAATAATTTGAAAGTAGAGCACAAAGGATGCCGCGGGAAAGCCTTACGGAATACAAATCACCCCTGATGTTGCACGGCAAGGATTGTAATTAAAGTTCAAGTACATTAGAAAGTATGTTTTCTAGTTATTGGTAAACATAAAACAACTGAGGTGCCTCTTGATAAACACATTGTGTATGATATCCAATTTCCTGTAGTAACTGAAGTCAGTGTTGGATGAAATGGTAATCATGATGTTAGCAGTAGACTTTGATGATGGAAATCAACGTGTGGCTTGTATTGTCTAAAGTTTGAGAATTTTTTCATCTTGTTGACCCAAGGACTTTATCGGTTGTCGTGCTTGGTCATACTACGTACACAATAACGTTTGAACATACAAAAGAATTGACATCGTCTTTCGTTTCCTCCTCTTGGTGAAAAAGTGTATAAAAATGACCATGTAGCCATAACTATCTTTTCCATTTTCAAATAGGGACTGGCATGTAACATATGCTCCCTGTCACTGCTTATTTCGTCAATAACCCTTTTTTGCCGTTGGAGTCATATTTGCTGGGCTTTCGCCCTCATAACTGCTGCTGTTTCTAAATTCCTTAGAACAATGTCTTTGGAAAAGACAGCTTGTTTTGCATTTTAATATGGACGGAGAAGACGTTAAACTTGAATCTTGTAAGGGAGGTGTTGTCTACTAACCACCTTTCAAAAAACTAGATTGTTCCACGCATACAGTTTCTGCAATATCACCCGAAATACTTTGGGATCTTCACTTTTATGATTCTTATGAAAAATGGTATTCCTACTGGTATTCCTTGGCAATTCACTGTCTTTTTGCTTGTTTGTCGTCAGCAACACATGATCGTAGTCAAAATGAGATAATCGTTAAGAGTCTTGAGATATTTAGAAGAATTGTTTTATGGATACTCTGCTTAGACCCCAACCCTGCTTTCTTCTAGTAGCTGTTTCAGTGTTACTAATCGCTCCTCTCTGTATTGTTGTTTATTATTTTTGTTCAATTTATACTTAAACTGAAAAACGACGAGTCTCTGAAAACTATGCAGATGGCAACATCAAACTTCCTGCTTGTAACTGTGGGAATCATTTTAAGATGTCCGGTTCAATTCTTGACCTAGACGAAACCGAGTAATCTAAATTTTCAAAATACGAAGCTAAATTGTTGCAACTCCTCTTTAATCAAGTTTTTCTTATATTTTATGTTTCCGTATATTGCATAGTATATTATTAAATGACTATATTTATGTGGATGGATATAATAATGGAATTATGTAATAATATGGATATAAAATAGAAACTGTTTTCTTGCGTCATGTGTAGAAAATAGAGGTTTTTATTTATTCATGCTCTCTTCTTCATACATTTGATGAAACATTGATAACTCTTTATACAGTCGCCGGAGAAGAAAGCATCATTAGGAGACTGGACATGCGTGAGAGCTGAATTAGAGGTCATTGGTGTATTAATTGGCAAAATGTCATTGGGAGCTGTTGACTTCGTAAGGAAATCAGAGGACAAAATCCTTCATCCCTCAGTTGTAAGTACAGGTTTTCAATAAAAGACAAATTCGTATGGTTATCCTTTCACCAAACTGTTTGTTTTAAAATACCTCAGACATGTTCAAGGAAATATAAGGAGCCGTCTTAGAGTCATCATGTTGCATTAAATGTACGAATCTGGAAGAGCAGAATTGAATCAATTCTTAATGTAGCCGTAAGTACTACTTATTACTGCTGCTTCTACTACAAATTTGTTTTGTACTACCACCACCACCACCACCACCACTACTACCACTACCACTACTACCACTACTACTACCATTACCACTACTACTACCACTACTACTACCACTACCACTACTACTACCACTACCACTACTACTACTACTACCACTACTACTACTACTACTACTACTACCACTACTACTACTACTACTACTACTACTACTAC
>JANTCA010048054.1:0-18440 GCA_024741275.1 Chironex yamaguchii
CAAAAATGTGTAGTTATCTAAAATAATGCTAAGGAACTAAACCGTATGTTGTTAACCCTGCCTTTGGGCTGTAAAATTTTGACTTAACCTGGTTCATTGGATATTTAATAGCAGGGTTGAGAGGTTATCTCTGGATTCGTGTCAACATTTTCAAAGTCAATGCTCTATAGTAGCCCACGTGCTAATACAGGCAGCAAAATAATTTTCATAAACTTCACTGAAAGTAAATTAAGAACAATGCCACCCTATGCAGGGTCTATGATACGAGTGATAAAAAAAGTTATAAACTTATATCTTCGTATTACTGCAATAAGCTGTTCTGTACACCGGTTTCGTTGGCCTTGGGTAAAATATAATAAAAATCTTATAACCCTCTCCCCTGACGCTCGAAAATTTTCTAGACGCCTCTCTTCTCTCTTGTTGAGTCCAACATCCCGTACTCGAAGCATGGTATAATGAATACCATTTAAAACTGAATTTAAGGTCAGATCTCCCCACTTAAGAGTACATACAGTCGCACTTCCTAAGTAACGTAACTCATTGACTGTAATAGCCGACCGTAATCGCTTATTGTGAATCGAGACACAGATTATAAGATGACACTTGTTTGCTTACATTGCTGCTTTTTACTTCATTGCAGCGCCTATCTCTGCTATTTTCCCTGCTAGCAGAATCGGTCGTGGCATGTTACAGACATGCAAAATCCAATTTATGTTCACATCTCTTTCCATCAAATTTGTTTGTTTACTATCGCAGCTACGAACTTTTTGCCGTTTTGGACATCGTTTCGATGGCTTCACTTTCAACATGCGAGAGGCATCGAGTTAGCCCTCTAGTGTTGTTTTACGTCATTGGGTTATTCCTTTTATGAAGGATTGACCATGAGTTAAAAATCAACTTTGAGTTATGCGCATGGCATTTTACAGTATGGTACCATTTGCTATTGTGGGCGTGAGTGGCCGAGTAGTTGAGTGCTTATGCTCTGACCAGGAGGTCGTCAATTCGAATCCGCCTCACGGCACCTTTGTCCAGTACTGACACACCATATGCCACGGGTCAATCCAAGCCATGTGAGGGAAATTGGGTACGACGAAACTGGTAAGAAGCCGTCAGATGGTTGAGCTAGGAAGATACTACAAAACATCGTGGTTGGGATCATGGGTGTCCAGTCTTGTCCAATCAATTGTTGACACTGGTTTAGTCACTCATGCTTAAGAACTGCAAATTAGTTCCGCACTCGATAATGCGCGGTATAAACCCCAGCTTAGCTTTGCGGACAATACTACGATGAGTAATTGTAAGGCGTCTAAGAGTCACGGATACTAGCCACGTGAATTGACAGGTATCCTCGATATCGAGTAGCCAGTCATTATTATACAGTTGACTATACGGTAGGGAAGCTCTGATGGCATGGCATGGAAGCTCTTGTTGGCAAAAACAATTGCTGACGATACTAAAAGAGAGAGACAAAGGCAGGCATGGACAGCTGATTTCAAGACCGTCCATTTGCCTCTATTTGCTGGTTTTCTGACATTAAAAGTTAGAATAACATCTATTTAAAAATAGTATCAAATGATTGTGTATTGTAGTCGTGCTATGAGGGTTTTGAGACCCGGTGTCTATTCGAAACTTGCATCAGCTCCAAACGAGCGGCTATTTTGGGACTTTGGACCCTGCGTGCATTCGAAACCCGGCGGAAATTCGAAACCTGATGTGTATTCAAAATCCGGCGCTTATTCGCAAGTTGGCGTGTATTCGAAACCCTAATCAGTCATTTACTGTAACTTTAAATGTTAAAGCTATTCTGTTTCCTCGTCAGCAAAAATACCTCTGTGATTTATTGTTCTTCAGTTGGACAATCAGTTACATATGGAGTTTGTACATACGGAGTCTAAAATTAATACCTTGCCAACTGCTCTTCACAAGCGGGTTTTAGAGTAGTGAGCTCGAGGAAATTTAGTTCTCTGTCACTTGAAAAATCAAGCGTAAAACATAGATGTGTCCTGGTGCAAAAACACGTTTGATAATATTGGTGATGCCTTGCGAAGTTACTTTGTAACTCATGCTCGTAGCATGACTACAATGCACAAATACTAAGCAATTTTACTAGCTTTTAGTAGTGAAAGAGTTTCCGTTCCGTAGTGGACAAGTGGTTTACCAATTGATGTGAAAGTTGCAGAGACCAAAGAAGAAGAACATGTATTTTCTAAGGGAATCTACAGTCGGTTTCGCATATAGCTATTCTGTCGCAACAGGCCAAGGATATTCGATACGCGCGAAGTTCGATATTTGCGCATTTCGAATTTAGATTAATTTATGCAAGGCTAAAGTACGTTCATATTGCCTATATTTTACATGTCGAAAAAAAAGAACAGATAATTTTGTCCTTACGATCTTTCAAGTATATAAACAAATTATCTCGTGTAAAATGACTGAGTAGGATGACAATTCCGCTCCTGTTCATATACAGTACAATAGCTAGCCGTCAGACTTGTCCTCCATGCACACAGCTTTGCGTACGAAAGAAAACCAGTTTTCAAACAGACTTTTTGGAAGCACTGCAAATTTTAATGTCAAAGACCCCGTTTACACTGTCATTTTTATTTAAAAACGGTATGGAATCATTTCGGCTTGGCCTTGCGTTTACACAAAAACATCTTCGCCTTGAATATATGCGCTAAAAACGTACTCAAAAGCTTTTTTCGTTCGACACTCTTCAGAGTATGATATTCAGAGCCAGTTAGCTCTGATTATCATACTCTATATACGTATACTTTATGTAATAAGTATATATAAGACGTATACTTTTTATACTTTATATACTAATATACGTATACTTTCCTTTCTGGCGATTCATACTTTGAAGAGTGTCAGACGAAAAAGGCTTTTAAGTATGTTTTTAGCGCAATGTCGCAAATTTTCAAGGCGATTTTCAAGTTTTGTACCACAAAAACATTTTTCAAAAATATCTTCCTAACCTGCATCAAATGACAACGATTTTGAAAACGGCACGACTCCATGAAGTATCGTTAAGCTCAATGCGGACTGATTTTATACCTTTTTGAAATGAAAATGACATAGGACCGAGAAATCCTAAGAGTACGGCCGAGAAATCAGGTGACGTGACTTTTTAAGGTGAAAGCATGGGCCAAAACAGGTTGACACGTGGGAATTTGGTGACGGGAATGTTCTAAATATGTCATTACATCTTCGTATGTTTTAGTGCAAGTTGGTGAGAAAGCAGATTCATTATAGAAGAATTTGGTGTACTTAATTGGATATATATAATTAAATGTACATTGAAAGCACCATGAAAAAATCAAGACCTCGAAATGAATTCAATACAGGCGAATATTCGGTTATGGCACATTTAATGTATTTGAAGTTGCCTATATGATTGAATAAACTAAACCCTTTGGAAATAACTGCCATTCATTTTGTTCCTTGTATAAAGCTAAAAATTTGTAAATTATGTTTTCATCGCTCTGCTCTTAAACAGCAAACAGCAACTGAAAACAGAATTGCATTGCTGACAAATTAACCCTGTTAAATTATTACGTCTACCGAGGAGATATAGCTGGCAAGTTGCAATTATAAGCAACTAACCTCACTCAGCTTAATCACATTTTGAAGAAATGTCATTAGCGGATCTTCAAACAAACCTTTATAATCAGAAGTGTTTTGGATCACCGTCTTGGTTCAACAAAAATAATTAGGATGCATGATTTCATTCAAATATTGGATGGAGCTACAACTTATTGGTTGAAACCCTGCTGAGGAAGGCTAGTCTCAGCTATATTTAGTAATGACCTGTTTTTAATACGTCAGCAATTTGGAAAATCCTCGTGGGGAAAACCCTGATACTTTTATTTAGAAAATGGGAAATCCCACCAGACCCAGTTTGATTGAGGCTGGCACCCTGTGGCATTTGAGTGATTGCAGTCGAATATATTATCGAGAAATAATTTTGTTTAGCAAAACCAATGCTTAATTCAATGCCAATAGGAGCGAGAAGAGGCAGAGGAAGCCATGTATCACTTGGCACAAATCTTATTCAGAGTTTGTGCAGTTGGTTGTGGCTTTTCTTTCGTGCCCAAAAATAGCAAGAAGTGCCTATTGTGTAGATGGTTGCCTAGCAACAAAACACGTGCTTCTTGTACACGTTCGACTATACTTGAAACAAACTTGATTAATTTTACTAATGATAATCAAAATGTCGCTTTGATTACCAATAGCGGTAAGAAAATATGATTGTGGGCAAAAGGGCAATTTGCAGGTTGCAATTATCATAATTTAGTTTACTGAAAATTAGTTACACCCCCAGGCCCCAGCACCCTAGACGTGTGAATGATCTGCTTTCCACGAGAAATTTTATGGCGTTTTTAGATCTGTCTGTATTGTTTGATGAGAATCTTCCACTGTTTATAAATGTGTATGTTCTCTTGCGGTACCACGTTGACTGGTGGCAAAAATGTGGTCGCTAGTCCTCTGTGGGTTTTTTTATTGACAACCGCGAAGTGTGTGCGAGCAGCTTTATATGGATACTTCATCAGAATTGTCCCTATAGCACGGGGAAGGTTTCTAGATGGTTCTATAACAGTTCACATGTAAGATCTACTAATGAAAATAGTCTCTTATTTCCGCGTATTTTATGTATTTGAAGAACAAACTTCAGGAAGCCCTATTGTTGATGCAACGTCGTGCTATAAACAGGTGGTCAGGTCAAGTCAGCCAATGAATTATTTCAACGTTTGATTTATCGGAAAAACACAAAGTAGAAGTCAGGGGATTCGATTATTTTCACTTAAGCTCAAAGCAAGATGGGCCTATATGTGTTAACTCTCTTCATAGCTATTCCATTTGTGCTCGTTCGAGCTGAAACTAAAGGGGTCGTATCACTGGGATCATTAACATTCGATAAGGTGAGTAAAGCTGGTCAGCTTGAGTGTCTCGTGTAGCTGCTTACAGCCCATATTTTTTCCTTATTTGCATTTAACTGTTAGATAAGAAAATCTGAAGCCATTAAGGTTGGACACAGGTATGTTTGTGAAGAATCCTTGCCTAGTTTGCCAACGTTAAGGGTTAGTCGGTATTTAGTTTTGAATATGCACTGAAGAATGTGGGATGATAAAGCTATTGATAATGGACATCTTGGCTATGGTTTATCAACATGTTGTCTTTTATGGTTTATCAACCTGTTGTATTTTTCCAAAATGTTGCGTTAAATTTTCATGATAGTACAGCGTGTTTACATTGCGTTGTGGTGTACATCAACCGATGTGCCTACAATGTTTAGTGACAGAGTGGCTGGGATTTTATTTGCTGCCAAAACAAAATTGACAGCATAAGTTATATGTAGGAAACTTTTAAAAGACATTTTGATAATATTTCTTAATTAGCTGTTGTTAATAATGTTTTTATCTCCCGATTTGACTCCAGAAATTATTTGAATAGTTGTTACAACAATATCGGTTTGTGTGTTGGCCCATGGGTAAGGGTTACGGTGGAAGCCTGGGTTTTTTAAAAGTAAAACTCAACTTGTCTTACAATAACAACTGCCACACTAGTGTTAGAACACACACAATAATATGTTTCTTTAACAATCCACTTTATGTTCAGTTATATCCGTATTTAATAAGAAAATGTAATCCTGGTTTAACTAAAGTTGCAATGAGGTCATCGAAATTCTACCATTTAAAGATACCACAAAAAATGATTTGCCATGTTAAAAGTTGCTTAATACAATTTAAAGGATGAATGTAGTGATCATATGGCTTAGTGCTGTTTTCCTGTGCCAATTAAAAGCAGATGTTATTATTTTAAAATGTTACCCTATCCAGTGATTAGCGAATACACAATGATGGTAGTATACAGTTAGAAATAATGTCAACAAATTTAAGGATGAAAAATTAACTGTGAGATGTTTTACTGTAACTGTGTTGCTCATAATCTTGTTATCTTGGTACATGTTTGTGAGTCTAATTTCCAGTAATTTGAATTTGTGTAGCATGACAGGCATTACATTAAAACATTGAAAACAAAGGTAACCTGAATTGTTGCACAATTAATTATGGTTGGTGTAGAGAATCAACAAATAGATATTTCCCAAACCAACATTGCCAGGTCCAGTTAAACAAGCACAGTAAAGTAGAATAAATATTGATTATGATTGCACTATAAGAACTCTAATATTTAAAAGCTCCCCCAATGCCCGGTCCCAAGTCCAGGATGAGAAAGCAGGAGGGGTGGGAGAGGAACAGGTGGGACCCTCTCCCATAAAACCAAGTTCCAGAGATGGCAGCGGTCCTGCAAGCAACATCTGATGTTGCTTTTGTGGAATGGAGTGATGCAAATTGTCTTCACACTATTTGCAGCCAGATACTGCCCGCTGCAACATCTGTTAATGAATCTGAGGCTCCACAATGACAACAGATAATATTTATGATTGATTGTTGTACAATCTATGCATACATTTTGAACCCATAATGAAAATTCTTGTAGGATCCTACAGGTCCAGAAAGGATCCTACTGGAATAAGATGCTAGACAGGATCCTCTCAGGTTTCAACTTTCAAGAGCCTCACCTGCAGGATCCTGGCATTGATTTGTTAGGATACTATATATATGGAGACAGGATCTTGTACAGGATTCCACTTCAATAGGATCAAACAGGATCCTATATAAAGGAAGGCAGGATCCTGAACAGGATCCTACATCAATAGAATCAAACAGGATCTTGGTAGTACAGGATCCTGTTATATCTTAACATACATTAATGTAGGATCCTATCTAGGGTCCTGTCCCCCATCATATAGGATCCCTTCATATCCCTTTCAGGATCCTGCTAGTTAAGATCTTCATCTACTTATTTTTAAGATGAAAGAGAGGCAAATATTAAGAACAGCTCATCATTTACTTAGTCAAATCATGAGCATTAAGTCTTTCCTTGCCTTGGTATACCCCATCAATACTGTTTCTCATGCCTTCAATAAAAGACAGACACAGCAATCCTAAAAGCATGTACTAAAATGTATTCATAGAGTCAATTTTTATGTTATCTTTTTGGCAACTTAAAAAAATGTTTGTTTTTGAACATTTGCATCTTTGTCATCCATTCTTCCAAGATAATCATCACACAAGAATCTGAAAGGTTCAACTTTGCAACATTCAAAATTTAAGCATTGCATTATTTTAGACCCTTCCCTTGTACCAAAATATGTTCATCTTGGCTCTTGTACAGGATCATCTAGGCATCTGTAAGATTGTGAGTAGGATCCTGTAAGACCTTTTAAGGATCTTGCAGGTCTCTATAAAATCCTGTGCAGGGTCCTATAAGATCTTATACAGAATTCTATAAGATCCTTTTCAAGATCTTAAAGGAACCTACAGGATCTTACAGGATCATGCAGAAGATCCAGTTTGGGATATGGGGAGGATCCTGCACCAGGATCATTGCAGGGAACTAATATTCAAAATGTACACATAGAGAATGTAGTAAAAAGGTTATTCTTAAAGTCACAACAGGCCAATTAATCTTATGTACAAGAAATTAAGAATTCAAAAGGCATTCTCAAGCATAGACATAAATTCTGGTTCATTTCAAATATGATGATCAACATTTGTGAGTTTTAATTACTGTTCAAAAGTTAAACGAGTTTGAACCTGGCTTGCATTTCAAAAGCTGATGCAGCCATAAACTAAGAGGCATTATGTTTACAATTACCAGAAACAGTGGAGAAAAAATTGTAATTAGGTATTATCATGCAGCATAATCTTAAAAATTATCTTTTGTATTCTTTTTAAAGCATACTCATAATCACAAACTGGGATCCAATACTCAGTTTAAAGGAATATACTAGGAAGTAGACTATTTTTGAAAGTAGTTCTTGGTTTCCTCTCTCAGTAATGATTCAAACTTTGGTACACAATGACTTCACATTCACCAGACCATGGTAAATCTATGCCTTTGTATATATTATTTGCAACAAGAAACCTGTTACTATCACTTTTGGTGGCAATATGTTTAGGTTACTACAGCATTTAAAAATTAATAAGACCAAGTCTGGCAAAAGAAAATAAATATTGTACTTTGCATTTATTAAACCCTTCTTTGATCTGTTGGTGCATGGTGATAGTGTTTTTTAAGCATGAAACAACAAAGGATTAAAATGAGCACTGTCATGTTTTTATTACCAGGTTATTGATAAGCACAAAGCAGTACTGGTTAAGTTTGATAAACAATATGCATATGGTGATAAAGAAGATGAATTCAAACGGTTTGCCGAGAAAGCAGCATCACAGCCGAATCTGTTAATTGCTGAGGTTGGCACAACAGGTGAGTAGCTTATATTACACCCCTCTACCAAAATTTACAAGCTTCAGAATCTCTCATGTATAGCAGTTACAGGATTGAGGACTCAGAAGTAAGCTAGCAGTTTTTATTTAAGCTAATGCTAGATAAAGTATGATCATGATCATCATTTAAGGTAGACTTTGACCACACTGTAATGTTCTGTCCCTCCATGCAACATGTTAAGACGTTTAATGCTAGACACTTATTATCCTTCACTTTCAAAGAAGACAGTGTTTCCCCTACCAGAAAGTCAAAGTCAAAGTTCCCTCCCTCACCATTTGGTATATTAGAGCGGTGCCCATCTCCGTTTCTTGTAGCCTTTGGGCCACACAGCTGTGCAATTACAGGGAATGCTACAGGAGGGGGCTGGCCCACTGTGTGTTTAACTTCCATAACCTATCCCGTAAGTGCTGAGTGCTAAGCAGGGATGCATTATGTACCATTTTTTAAAGTCTTTGGTATGACCTGGTCGTGGATTCGAATCCACAACCTCCCACATGCAAAGCGAGCACTCCACCAGAAAGGTTAGGGATTATAATTATAGTGCAAACAAGATTCATGGCTTTTTATACTAAAAGCACAAGAGTACTACAAGAGTGTTGAGGTTGAGAGTTCCTGAGAGATTAACTATGTGGATTATTACATGACGAATCAATAAATAAGTGATTGAGTTTATTTTACCATATGCTGAATTGATGAAATGGTGGGTTGGTAGATGGATAGATGCATAGATTGACTGATGGACAGTGGGACTCTGAGACAGTTGGACCTGCACACACAAGGACAGACAGATGGTTAGATGGATTGGTTAATTATTTGATTAGTGGATTTCTTGATTAATTTACATTTTGTGGATACAGATGCATACACATTAATGTATACATGGATAAACTGAGGGATGAGTGCATGGATGAATGTCTATTTGGTTTTATAGACGAATGGACAGATAGATTGATAAATGGAAAAATAACTGGGTGGACAGGCTAGATTATGACAGACATACATTGACATTTGAATGAATGAATGAATGATTGAATGAATGAATGATTGATTGAATGAATGAATGAATGAATGAATGACAATTTGATTTATATACAAACAGATGGACAAACAAAGAAACACATAGATAAATAGATCAGAACTGATTAGTGGATGGAAAAACAGACATCAAAAAATTTATGGGTAGACTGACAGTTGGATAGACAGACAAACAGATAGGCATAGACAAATGACAAATGAATTGATTCATTAATGAATGGATAAATGGTTTGCTTGATGGATGCATTCATAGATGGATAGATAAATGGATAGAGGAACGGACAAATGTGAGAAAAAAAACAGTTCTTAACGATTATTAAGTCTTAACGATTTTCTCAATTGATGATTTAATTATGTCGTCATAGAATTTTGGTGGATATTGATTTTGTTCAGGTTAATGTTTTGCATTCAGGAGATTGTAGTGTCATGCTTACTGTTCAAGTTTTACCTGAAGATGAAAGAGGAGATGAATGTTATTGTTGTTGTAATTAAGGTGTTATGTTTAGGATGTCAAATTCTGTTACAGCTATTATTGTATCTGTTTAATGTTAATTAGATTGGGGTGAAAAGGAAAATGATGATATTAGGAAGAGATTTAATGTCAAAACATCAGAATATCCCCATTTCAAGCTCTTCAAGCAAGGAGAAATTGACAAGCCAATATCATACACAAAAAAAGATGTAAGTTCAGATGAGCTGGCCCGTTTTGTCCAAGACAATACTGGACTGTGGATTGGTAAGTATAACATCTAGAAACATGTTTCTTCGCTTTAACAAATTGTATTATTACTAAAACTGTCATTAGGCTTACTGGATGATAAACTACCCTGAGACCCCATGATGTAAAGAAAGATGATCACTTAATTATGAGCCATCATGTCATTGAATATTAAGAAGTCTAATAAAAAATCCTAGCTAATCAACTTAAGTAGTAAATTTTGCATTGTAGATGTGTTATGGTTTTGTTGAGCAAGTGCCTTAAATACTAAAACATCTTAAGACCCATTTCCTCCTGAGCAAGTGTTTTTGCCAATTTGTCAGTCAATTCACCAAGCATGTCACTGAAACAAGACCGTTCCAGTTTCTCTGTCATTACTTGTCTTCTTGGTCAATTCACTGTGAAGTTGAACTCTTTTTCATCTCTCAGATTTTGCTGGCAAATGTGTCCATGCCCAGAAAAAGATATCCCAATTGCTGACAAATTTGCTCGAGTGGAAACCAGCTTTTGATGTTAGTTAGTTGTATTTGGTTTAAAGCCAAGGATCAACAAAATGGTTGTTCCCACTTTGAATCAAATTAGTGGTAACATGAAAAATGCAGTGACAATAAGATCTGTTTGGAACTTGTCCACACTGAATGACACTATTGCTTAAACAACTCTAATCTCTTTAAAACGATCATCATATACATGCATCATATACATCCTCTGTCTACCCATTTTACATGTTCCCTTTACCTTGGAATGGTAAGACAATGTTGTATCCTGGATGCACGCAGAAAGGCTCAACGACACGAAATCAGCAGACAAGGAAATAGTGAGGCAACACTCAATACGAAGAAGTCACAACATAATCGATCTTCAACTGGAACATAGAATCAGTCGCTATTTACAAGCAGGGTTTTATATATATTGTGTTAGGTGAGAAACCGATTCTTCAACTACGTGGTCGGAAATACATAGTCGGGGTTGTATTGTTCCACAGTGTCTGTTCGCAAGTCTATGTCGGACATAACAGACAACTTCCAAAGATGTGGTGAGAAATTTCCAGGAATTGAATTGTAAAGCAACTGTATGCATCAATACTTAAGAAGTTTCCTAACAGTACAGAACTTGAAAGACTTTAAAACTGTCTTAAGTAAAACTGACATCTGTAAATCTTTTCATCTGACACTGCACCAACATCTTGCACTCTGCTAAAACATGAGCTAGTTTCATCCTGCTCACCACACATCCTGTACTTCTAATCGAAGTCCTCTTTGTCTATGACTTTCCTGATGTACTTTGTTCTAATTGCCTTTTGCTGCCATTAGCAACCATTCGGTCACTTTCTTTATCCAACTTTTCCTCAGCCATTTCCATGTTTTCTCGTCTCTAACATCATCTGTAGCTATAAAAATCTACCATGTAAGCTTTTATTTCTATATTTTTCTTGCCTTTTTAACTAAATTGTTGCCTTTTCTTTACCTTCCCCTTTTAGTTGTTCATTCTTCACTGCAACCAACAGGTATTCATCACTTTCTGCTACATGTCTCCTCAAGCTATTGATCCCTATATTCACAAAATTTTCTGCACTAATCAATCCTCTACCACCTTTGCTTCTCTTAACATATAGTCTGTCGACATCTCCTTGGCAATGAAAAGCTTGGTGTATTTTCAATTTCCCATTTATTACATTTGTCACAAATATGACAGATTAATATTGTTGAAGGTTTTGGCTGGAAAAAGATAAACAAAAGGAATGCTGAGCTAAAAATTTAACCCTTTAGCTGGGATACAAAGCAGATTTACGAAGCATCTTGTAGTAGTCTTTAATTTAAATTTAATCGAATAATGTATTATTGTTCAAGGTCTGCCTGGAACGCTAGAGGAATTTGATCGTGTTGCAAAGGAATTTATGACAGGAGGTCCATCTAGTTATGATGATATTATTGCTAAAGCTGAAAAGGTTTCCGAAGAATCAAATTCTGAAACAGTCAAGAAAACAGGCAAGAAATATATCAGTATTATGAAAAAAATCAAAGAGAAAGGTGTCGATTTTATAAAAACAGAAACAGAAAGAGTCAAGAAGTTACTTGATGGTAAACTGACAGAGGGAAAACGAAGAGGATTCAGAAAGAAATTGGATGTGCTGTCTTCTTTTGAATTTGCAAGGCAGGGAGTTAAAGATGAACTATAGTCTCTTTTATTGTTTAAGCCTTTACATAATTGCCAATGATTTTGAGCATGTAAATGTTTGATGTGTTCTATTAGCAGTTCGTATGTGGGTTTAAGTGAATATTGACATTCAAGTAGGAAGTACAGTACTTTCCATCTGTCTGGTAGAAAGTTGGCCGTTAGATTTATTTTCTTTGCAAAACATAAACGTAGAACAATATGCTTTTCAAGTGAAAGCAGTGCTTTGTGATAAATGTGAGTCGTAAGATGGCAAGTATTCTCACTTATTATATGACTGTAGTAGAGATTCTGGTGGTTATCTTTCTAGGACATTAAATGTTCATTTTTTGTTAGTTGGAAATCCAAATAGCATTCCTACTCAGATGCGGGTACTGAAACCAACACAGCATTAAGTAATTTATTGGTCATATCATTGGCATCAGTATTTATATCACTTGAGATAAGATATTTGCTGTGCCAAATTATCCAGATAGAAGACAGGATGACCTCATGATGAGAACAAGAATAGAGATATAATTATCACCTGTCTTTGTGTTTTTGACAAGAGTTTTACGATGGCAAAGCTAAAGCCTTTCTGTTGAATTGAACAGTTTAGTACAAATGACCATCAGCAAATGTCTCTGTTGGTGAGTGCAAATTTAATTAGCACTTTTGCACTTACAATTATTCTGTTTATGGTTGTTAGTGCAAGTTTCAACTTAAATTGGCTGCATGGTATTATGGCAAAATATAATTATGGGAGATGAGCCTTGGTTATTGCACTATGGGTAATTTTTTATTTACACTGTAATAACAGTCCCCTCTGTCCTTTGTGCATAGACTAAAGGCTAGATTGAACGACTGTTTAAGAAGTATGACTGTGGTAATTCTTACTTAACAGCTGATTTCTATGAGTTTTTATCTAAACTTAGATGAGTATTGAAAATAGAAACAATTCATTCCTCTGTGTAATTTTGCCCATTGCTTTTTCAAATATTGAATTTCCTATTTCAGTTTCAATTATCAGTAATGAGCAATTCGAACATTGTATACTGGGTTTACATCATTGTAATCGCCAGATATTTGTAAACGTTGAAGTACTCTAGGATTATCCAAGAACTATTTCGAATATCTGCTCGATAAGCTGAGTTTCTCAAGCATATTTTCACACTGTGTTAAAGCCATTATGAGATTTCATTGTATATAAAAAACACCACAACCATTTTGTGTCTTGCTTTTACACTTGTTCTACTGACAATAGACTAGCGCGCATTATTAGAGCCCTGCTAGCGAATGATCGAATTTATAAAGCCATAATGTTATAAGAAATAGACCATTTGTGATAACTGGTATTTTCATTTTAATGTAGACATAAGTGGTCTAATGAAGTAAAGTTATGATTATGTTTTTAAAAGCTTTGAATCCTGGTCTTACGTCTTCAAATGCGCCATGTTTTTTGCACGGAGATAATATTGAGGTGAGGTGGGGAATATCAATTTCGTCATTGCTCTTCAGTTTAAAAGAAAATAATGATTGCTTAAAGGACTTCCTCGTTTTAACTCAAAGTAGTTATCTTAAAGTCTTTTTTCACAATTCTTTTTTCTCGCATTCTGTTGCTTGCGCCTCGTCAAGAAGATGCTCTAACACGGTATCTAAACGGATGGCATGGTCTTCACTACAACCAAAAAAGGCTAAGCGCTTAGTACGAAAGGTTGAAAAACTCTTCCTGATTCAACCCGAATCTCTCGTGTTACTTGGTGCTTCTCTATCGGTATGTCTGGTTACATGTGGGATGTGTTTTAAAGTTGGTTAGGTAAGACAACTCTTTCAAAGAGCTCTCTTTCTGGTACCTTCTGTATTTTTGGCGTTGTAATCATGTACGTTTGGTTACTAGGTCGGTTCGGTATAAAATACGTTGCTATAAATCAGCCTTTGGTTAGTTATAGTTGCGCGTATCAACTTCTTCAATAGACGTTGAGGTTAAAGAACTGTCATTTTCCAACTGTCGAAAGCGATATTGACACTGAAAAATTTTCACATCAAAATATCTGTTGGATCATAACTCACAATTTCAGCCGTGTATGCTCAACAGGGATCATTTGAAAATGAATTATTGCTTCGGTACACGGACATATGGTGACCAAATGGCCTTCGCCATGTTTTCTACAGACATTCCCACTTCACATAGCAACTTTATCATCGTATGTGTTGACGCAGCTATGTAAGGGAGGATTCACTGTAAACTGTACTGGCTTAGCACAGAAGCTGAAGTGCTCGTAAAACTCAAATTAGCAGCGAGATGGTTGCTCTCTAGGAGGAATTGCAAAGGGAAAATGACTGCCAAAACATGCGATTCTGCCATAGGCCAGCATTTACTAGAAAAGTCAGAATGCGCCGAAATGTATAAGGACGAGAATTTTCTGATAATTGGCACAGCTAGATCGTCCTTTCATCTAAGTGTATTGGAGTCTGTCTACATTAAAACAAGAAAACCAGTACTCTGTAGGCAGAAAGAGGAACGTTAGCAAGGCGTTCGATACCTAAAGTCACGGTCAAGTAATCTACAACCTTGAGAACTATGGAATACGTGGCATTGAAAAAGAGTTTTTTATAGACTTTCTGTTCAACCGAAAGCATAAAGTCAACTTCCATAATATGTCCTCTGATTTGAAACCTGTTACTTGTGGTGTGCCCCAAGGGTCAATCCTGAGGCCTCTACCTTTTCTTCTGTGTTTTGATGCTGTAGCTGACGTAATTGTAGACTGTAAAATACTCATGTATGCCGCTGACACCGTCATATTTACATCTGCAGTGGACATAGAAAAAGTTCAACAAATGTTAACGGATGATTTTAAAAGAGAAGCTGACTGGTTGGAAGGAAATGGACTTGTTACAAATATGAAATCTGGAAATGCACAGAGCATGATTTGCGGTACCCACCAAAAGACGAAAAACAAATCACTATCTATTGTTTACCGTCATAAGCAGATTTCCAAAGTTACATCTTATAAATATCTTGGAGTTACACTGGATCCGACACTGAGCCTAGCAGATCACTTAACGGCAACATACAAGAAGGGGACAAGACGGTTGTTTCTACTGCGGAGACCGAAACCACAATTAACCATTAAAGCAGCAATGTCAATTGTCAATGCTGGTGCTACTCTTTACGTACTGCTCAATAGTTACCTGTAACACAAAGTATACGTACAAGAGAAGGATTCAGTCGATAGAAAATTGGGCTAAAAAGTAATCTTTCGAAGCCGACATATAACTGCCCTACCATCGACGATCTATGGAGAAAGAAGATATGTGTTTATATACACAATTGTTTAAATGGAAATGTGTGTGACTCAATGAAAAGTTACTTTGCTATCATGGAGAACAGAACTAGAAATAATGGAAAAATTATCTGAATTCCAAAAATATAACTAGAATCACCCAAAAGGAGTTTTTACTACTATGGTGCAAAATGTTTTAATGAACTTCCACTAAGTGTGAGAAGCTCCGCCAATGTTTATGAATTTATAAGTTACCTTGAAAAGTGATCTTACTTTAATATTCTCATGCTCATATATTGTTTTTAGCTTATAAATACTAATAAATTATATTTCCCTTCCCCTTTTATATAAATTGTATGAAACCTCCTTTAACATATTCCTGGATTATAAAAACAGGACCCAATGGAAGAACAGAACTTGTATATACTGTATATATTTGTATATATCATTTTTGAATTCGCTATCCTGCAAATAAATATTCGTAATAATAATAATAATGATAATAATAATAATAATAATAATTATAATAATGATAATAATAAGATTTGGTGGCGTGATAGAGTGTGGAAAGCAATTCATTGCGAGCTTTGCAAGAAATATGGTTTTAACTGTACAGAGAAATGGTATGATCATATCCCTGAAAGTGTTTTAGAGAATGAAAAGTCAAAGATCTTATGGGATTTTAATATTCAAACGGATCAGCAGTTGAGTCACAACCGTCCTGACATTGTAATACACGATAAGGAGAAAAATGAATGCCTGAATCATTGACGTTTCATGTCCGTTTGATGGAAGAGTGCTTGGAAGAGAAGAGGGGGAAAAGGAAACGTACGAAGATCTTAGAAGAGAAGTTTCAAAATTATGGAATATCAGGAAAGTAGTGATAATACCAATCATCATTGGAGCTCTCGGTACACTGAGCAAAAACTTTAAGAGATATGTTGAGCAACTTGAAATGGGACAGATGACACATTTGTTACAAAAGACATGTGTACTTGGCACAACAAAAATAATTAGAAGGATTCTGGACACCTAAGATTGAGGGATTCAGTCCGCTGTCCAGAAAAATCGGCCAAAAGAACAAAAAGGCGTGAAGAAAGGATAATAATGATAATAATAATAATGATAATAATAATAATAATGATGATGATGATGATGATGATGATGATATTAATAGTGTGTACAGCACATGAAATGAATGTGCACAGATCCTGTACTTGGGTTTAAGGCGCTTCAAGTCACCTTCGTATGCACATTTGGGTCCTATTTTCTTTAGTAGCAATTCAACAATTGCATCAAATGGCTTTAATTGCAGGTTTAAAGCATGAAATATTCAAGTATTGGGCTAATTAGAGCGGATTTTGATATAATAATTCTTGCAACGCAGTCTACTTAGAATGTGTACAAAGAGAACATAAGCTGCGCAAAGACGTTGCTTAAAAACTTCAGTACTCCTTTTACAAAGTTTTGAAACTGTAAAAAACCCATGGGGCAAGTGACAATAACAAGTTTTGAAGCCAATTTAATAAGTATCACTTATCTTTCTTACAAACGACTGTGGAAGATATCTTTAGTTTTCCCTAGTGAAATGCAGTCCTTTAACTACAAACTTGCGACATAAATAGAAGCATTGTCTGATAACTTTTTATTGTCGTGTTTCCAATTTCTTATTGTCTACTAAATGCTCATTTTTGCATCCTTTTATTTCTACTTTGAAATTAAGTCATGCCTGACACTCTTATCTTTTCTGAAAGAGATGCTCTCTTCCATTATTCCGTTTACCGAGAGGGATGTTGTCTTCTTCCTCCTCCCATTTTGTCAAATAAAGCACGTGGTATGGTCTACTCTTGAAAATGGTTCATGATACCAAGTAACACTAATAATGCCTTGATGAAAGGTAACCATATTCAGTCATTAATTATAAATTATATAATACCTATATTCATTACTTCTGTTCTATAACCAAGAACGCCATGGCAACTTCTGTACGAAACTAATTCGATGAATTTATGCTTTGTATTCCTGGAACACATGCCTCTTGTAAGCTTATACGTCAAAAGTTTGACCGCTACTAACTCGAGTTATAATAGGAGTTAAATGATTAATAGTCGCTCAACCTTGCGCAGCAGATGTAAAGTTATATTTCTCACTGACACTATCAAAGCTCAGTAGAAACCGTAGACAGACTATTAATCGTTTACTTCCAGCTATTCACTCATATTTCTGTTTGTTTGTCTATTGCCAATACGCTTACAAGCAGGACATGTTTTGTTTCTACAATGTATACATTTAAGGCCGTTTACACTCGTACCATATAGATGTAGACAGTCTTTCAACCGTGCCTAGTTTTCAGCTTAACTCGCTTAACTCGGCTGGAGAGGCGTCAGACGTGTAATCGTGAGATACTGGTGGTCAAAATCATACCTTAACTTTCGTTCAAGTCAAAAGGAATTCTCCACACTTCATTTCCAGTCAGCAATAGCTCGTAATTAGTGATGTACTGAGTATGATCAAATTCTATGTATAGTCATGCGAGCATGAAATTTACCTCGGTAACTTTCAGTTTAAATAAATCAAAGTACATCTAGTCGCGCATAATATTGAATAGCATTCATCCAATATACCAATGCCAGGCAATTTTGATGGCGATGAGCATGCTTCTTTAAAGGTTCATTGGTCATGAAACCACAACTAGTGAGGAAATCCTCGTAGTGAAAACTCGTATTCCATAACGCCTGTTACGATTTGAATATTGCAAGTGGAACTCAGACCTGCACCCATTGGCCTGGTGGAGATTTTCGCTCTCCCAATTATTTCACCTATCTGTATTTAGCTTTTCCTTTAATTTTTTTTCTGCAAGTTGCATGTATTCGTTTTAATTACAACCACCCAAA
>JANTCA010048065.1:0-18440 GCA_024741275.1 Chironex yamaguchii
TAGAAAGATCTTGCCATCCATTCACAAGGATTGTGTACCTACCACACAAAAAAGCTTAGTAGTATATGAATTTTTGTCCCGATGTGAAGCTCGGTATGTAGGTCGCACTTCTCAAAGACTGGATGACAGGATCAAACAACATGTTTCAGCCACTGTACGTCAAGCATCAATTCCTCCTAGGGAACGGCCATCTCGCGCTTGCAAATCGATAATGACTGCCAAACATGCGGTTCTTCCATAGGCCAACATTTACTAGAAAATTCAGAATGCGCCAAAATGTTTAGGGACGAGAATTTTCGAATAATTGGCACAGCTAGATCGTCCTTTCATCTAAGTTTATTGGATGCTGTCTACATTAAAACAACAAAACCAGTACTCTGTAGGCAGAAGGAGTTCGGTTTTGCACTTCGACTCTTGCAATAATGATTTGTTTCTTCATTTTCTCTTTCTTTGTTTCCTTTCTTGTTTATCATTGGCTAGTTTTGCTACATGTTTTGTATAAATAGGTTGCCATATACATATACTTTCCTTTCTGACGTTTCATACTCTGAAGAGTGTCAGACGAAAACAGCTTTCAAGTATGATTATAGCGCCATGTTGCAAATTTTCAAGGTTATTTTCAAGTTTTGTACCACAAAATGATTGTTCACATTCTTTGGTTTCTCGGGATTGTTAATTATTTATTTAGATGATTAACTTAACCATTTGTAGGTTTTCTTAAAAACTTTATCAATTCTTATAGAGTCAACAATACAAACGCCCAAGTTTTCCGAAAGATCTTTAGATTCTTGTCTATGTTCGGTATGAATAATGTGAATGAAGTTTTTCTTGATCTTGTCTGTGCTTCATTTATTAAATCTGTATGGATACTAACAGTTTAGACACTGGGACTATGATAAATCGCCTTGAAATTCACATCGCTAGAATATCCAGCAACGGAAAAAACCTTATAAACCTTAAAGGGGATATTTGTCTTAACTAGAAACTATCTATGGTAGTTTGAAGAGAACATCACTGAGGGCTAAGCTAATGCGTCTTTAGTTCGGACGCCACTGTAATCAAAAGAAAAACGAAGTTACCATAAGACCTACATTTAGCCACTCTTCTTTACTAAGCCCTCTCTCCAACAGGTTTTTGGTCTTTCCGTCTTCAATAAGCCTAACATTTGTGACTAGCCTCTTTATCAAACTTCCTACTAATCTTGTACAAGCAATATGCTGGAGTAAAAGGCACAGTTATAGCGATTGTTTATACTAGATTAATAAAAATTAAGTGAACTACATGTACACCCAGACTTCATACATATGTTGAAAGGATAACTAAATTTATACTACAGCCCAGGCATTGATTTTTATGACAACCTCCTGCAATTAACCCCTTGTTTTTACAGTCCCCCTTCCCCTCTCTCAAATGTCCGAAATGAAAATAAGGCCCTTAAAAGAGCTCTTATGCAGTAACGCAATAGCGATTGTCATTAGAGACCAGGCGACAGCTATATGTGATAAAAAGCATGAAGAACTTGGCTTAAGAATGATCATAATCATATGTAAGTAGCATATGTGCTCTGTGATTTGAATTCATTAAATATGTATTAATCAGTGAACAATTGTATGCTGTGCTAGAGAACGCATTTCATAGGATACTTACCTAAGAGTCCTTCGCCTTTTGTTTGTACATAGAATTGCAGTAATCATCCAAATTAAAACAACCAGAACAATACCACCCCATATTGTTATCTGTGTCCATGCTAAACCTAATGTAAACGAAATGAAAATGCAGAGAATTTGAATCAGAGCGAATAAAACTGTTTTATTTACAAGGTTAAGATTACTTTTCTTCACTTTACACTTATGAAGTAATGTGGTTTGAGGTACTATTGGAAATTTCGTACCTGATAACTTAGCAACCGGCAGATCAGAAGAACAGAGGTGATCAGAAGAACTCCTAATCCTATTTCTAATTTTCCTGGCAGTCAACTTCGGTAAATGATTTTCTTTCATAGTTGGTTACTTTTGTAGGTTCCCTAACATTTTCCTTTCCAAGTTCACGTCAAGTTCAAAGCTTGTCGAATAATTGTGAATATAATTATTTTCATTACTGCATTTAAGTTTTAAAACTTTACCCCTTGCTCTTTTAATTAACAATTAACCTCGACATTCTCATCCAGTGCTTCGTCCATCCACTTAAAGAAGCAACCCCCTCGTTATCTGTTACCACATTTTCCTGACGTAGGTCTCTTTCTTTCATGTCGCGCGTTCTTAAATGCTACCATCTATCCACGCCTTTCTTTTCCTCCCCGTCAATCCTTTACTTCTCGTTGCTTGACTTTCTGGCAGCCATGGACCACATCCGATATTTGAATACTGGCAAACTGATGGAAAGCTTTTCTCTGCAGGGAAATGATGGTTATTCATCATACAAGATCTCTCCGTATCTTCTAAAACATTCCCAGCCTTGTTAATCTTTCATTCTTGTTTGTATTCTTCATAGTAATAGTCTGCCCAAGAATTTAATATTCTTATGCTCCTTCAATCTGTTCTCCAGCAGTAATGGTATCGGACTTCCACTGTTTTGTATGCTATGGGCTTTGCTTTTCCTTAATGCACCTTGATATCAACTCTTTTTCTTTTAGTACATTTACCTTGTGTTCCATATCTTTGATTTATTCAACAGAAAGAACCACATCGTCTGCAAATCGTACGTCTGCCAGTCTTCCTCCATCATTGTTCAAGCTTTTCTCTTCTAACTAAGACCTTGTTAAAGATTACTTCCTGGATGGTTACAATGAAGAGCTTTGGTGAGAATGGGTCTCCTTGTCTCACTCTTTTCTGAGCTCTCTCACAGTAGATATAACTATGTACAGCGGGAAGTTGAATTCACTAAATTTTTCAATCTCATGAATAACGGTTTTCAGATTATCAGGCGGGGAGAAGTTTTCTGCAACATTCCTGCTCAGTCAGTTTTTCCATTAACAATAGCTTGTTCCACGAATTGATCAACATTTTGCAAAAACGAAATACAGAATTTGATAATTATTTACATTTGCAAATTGCTTACAATTATAGTCGCAATAGATATGCCAGATGGAAAATGTAATCTGCTTATAAAAATGACTACAAAACTAACAAGACTTACAGCAAGAGACATGACTTTATGTTTAATTATGGTTTATTTTCTTTCGTTCCGTTTCATCTTAAGAGAAATTAATATAGTTTGTGAATGTAACATTATAAATAGTTTAGAAGAACAGTACATAGTATCGTAAAAGGCTACAGATTGTAGTAAGGTGTAAGACCTACAGTTATTTTGGTCACGATAGAACAACTAATAAACAAAAAGGGTTACATTTTACTGCGGAAGTGTTCTTTTGTGATCGCTCACCAATGACCTTTGTGTGCAGGAAAGGAGATAATAACAAGTTACTTGAACATCATGTTTGCAAAAGTAGTCGTTTATAAAATGTTGCGATCGTCTTTATAAAATATCTATACTCGATGTAATTAGATGTTTACCTTCTGATTTTAAGGGTTTGCTGCAAAGTCCGTTGGTTTCAACAAATCCCGTATTACAGTCACAATGAAATGATCCTTGTGTGTTACGGCATCTTTTGTTCTTACCACAAATGACACCAAAAACTTCATTACATTCGTCATAATCTGTAGTCAAATATATCATGAGATAAAAGTAAGAGAAGTTTTTACTTGCAACACTTAAAACACATTTATATTCTGTCTGATACTTAAAAACACCATATGAAACAAAAATCTGCCTATTCAGGTACTTGTTTTGATGTGTACCCAATGAAAAAGTTTAACGCGCGTTTATAACAAAAATTTACGCAAACAAGTAAATTTGTTTTATCATAAACAAAAGTAATACTGTGACACGTCAGTAGATAACCAATAATACATAAATGTATCTTAATCGCCCTTTGAATTAGAAAATGGCCCATCAAGAATTTTTTGCCTTGCAAGATCTGAGTCATGCAGAAAGAAGAACCTCTATTTTATTGCAGGGATTCTTCAGCCTAAAATCATTAGGTTTTTTATGCTTTTAAGTCTTTTCTCTAATGTTTCAGTCTGCTTCAGAAATTTTTAATTTCCTTACCTACTGGGTACTCTAGCACTAAACACAGAAAAAGTAAAGCTTTAAAGCAGAAAGGACAACACCGTGAAATACGTTAATATCTTCTGTTTGAAGCTTTGCAGTTTCAAACGTCAGTCCACTGTCAGACAGTAAGCTTGAAATATATGTAATGTGTAGACCGTGTAAATTGCAGGCTATTTTTTAACCTTGTACCACCAACAACTTTCTTTTAAAAGTACCTACCTCGTATCAGGAATGATACCACATCGATCATGCTGGAAGAATTTTCTGACAACAAGACATATCCTTTACGTCTAAGTGCAGTTGACATAGTTTGCTGTAGTGAATGAATTGTATAATTAGATCCTTTTTTAAATTCCAATTTGTAATGTAGCTCCTGGCTCCTGTATACATCAAGAGAAACCGAATTAACACATACTTATATCACAGAGCAGAGACACGTTTGCAAGAGTGAGAATGTAATAAACGATTAATGTGAAAAGTTCCCTACATTAATATGTGTAAAGGTCATCGTTATTCCAAACGCAGATAAAAAAGTTGGTTAAAGACTCACATCCAAACAAAACGTGTAGATGGAATGATACCTGCTAATCCATGTTGGTGAAAGAGGATCAAAAAACAACTAACAGAAAATAACATTTGTCATTTACAAGACTTGAGTTTGCTAAGCTAAAAAAGGTGGTGTTATCCTTCGTCAAGTGCAATAAGATTATAGCACTACATACATGTTTCAGTATACATTAAAATCACATTAACATGCTTTAAAAGATATTGAAAAATATACTTACCGCGAGAACTCGAGCTTTCCTCCAATGTAGGTTGAATCATTCTGCAAGGTCTGCTTGATCTACAAAAGTAATAGTTTCTGACCATCAATTTTATAGTTACTTTGTATTCAGGTATTTTACCATATAATTAATATTAACCAGATTTAGATTTATTATTTTTAGCTGCTTTTTTTCACAGTGAGATATGCATCTCCCCTAATTTCGGTCTATTTCACTTTATTTCATTTCTGTGCATCTAGTTTGGTGTAGGGTGCTTAATCTTCACAAATGTAGGTATCACATGTATAATTGCTCAACATTGTCATCACATGTTTGTTTTTATCGGTATAACGCATTGCAAACGTTCGCATGCTAAAACCTCAGAAGAGTCGTCCCAAAGATGTCTTTACCTTCTCGCTAATTTGCCTTAAATGCCCAAATTTGAAAAGTGATTTCAGTTTGGATCTGAAAGCAGACAGTTATCGGGTTTCCTTACTCTCTGCTTAAAGTGCTTCTGTGTTAAGGGAAATTTCGAAGCTTCGAAATTCTTGACTCCGTTTTAAGAAATATTATTATATTCACAGTTGTTTAGGAGCACTCTGTCAGAAATTTAAAAAGAGCACACTTGTTTTTCAGTGTCCTACGTTGGATTGCTGTAATTAACTGTTGATGCATTGGTAACCTTTCAGCAGTGAATGTATTTACGAGCCAAACCATTCTAACGCTGCTATAAATAAATATGGAAAATAACAAATAAGGAAAGAAATATTTGTATAAACTTAGTATTCTACGTAAATCAATGATATTAAAAACGGCGTTAAGTTAAGAAGCCACAAATAGAATTTCTCATCATTAAATAATCTTAAAAATCTTAGTAATATACAGTTGCTGTTCCACTTACAAACATTCCCGTCACTTTTTCTGTTGCTCCATATACTGTGCTTTGCGTGTTTCGAAGCTCTTGTGTTAACCCTCTTCCTGTCCAGGTCCGATTTTTAATGGTGATAAGTTTCAAGTTTAGTTTAGCAGAAAATGACTCTTTCTCTGTCGTGGAAAAATATATTTTATTGTAAGTCGTTTGTTATTTGTTTATGTTACAATCAACGAAACCACCACAAATCCAGTCCACAAAAAATTAGTGAAATATTTGTTTCAATTTTAAATCCTTAAACCCTACGATAACTCTCAAAATACCTTACAATTAAAATCTATGATCGAGACATCCATTTTGTAAACACAGTTTACATGCAACTGTTTGAATTCCTGTCTAGCATTTTTATAATTTAAATGTTTGTTTGTAAAACTGAGTAACAAAACAATACAATACAGTATTCTGCTCAAACTGCAACTTATTACACCTATTAGCAGATTATATTTGAAGTATTTGTAGATTATGGTCACTCGTTCAGAAATTGGCTTAACGAACATGAATATTATCAATCGAAGCTCATTGAATGTTGTTGATCACTTCAACTTTAATTTGTTTTCAAAAAATTATACTCTGTCTGCCTGGAACTTGCACAGACTATAATTAATGAACAGCCTGCAAAGACTTCTAAGCTTCATCGCAAGTCTACAAATTGACAATTCCACGACTGGACCATTAGAGCTAAATAATTAACAATCTATCAATCTTTGCCGATAAGGTGTTTAGCTCAGGAAGAAGCAGCCAAGCGTGCAGGAAGGACACGCTGGTTTGAAGATCAGATGGCTGATAATGATATCTCTCCCTGTTTTATAAACTGAAGCCAAAACGAGCCCAAATGTGCCATCCTGTCAAGGAAGTTTGTGGGAAAAAACCATTCAAAATTTCAAGTATCTGTTTTGAAAGTATGATGACTGTTGATTAAAGACTCCGTAATAACCCTTAACAAAGAAAGGAAAGAAAGCAAACCACAAAGCTTATCAATAATTTATAAATTTTGCAAAATCTTAGTGGTTGGCTAATACTGCAAGATTTACCCAAGTGACATTGGCCTCCGTAGTATCCACTGACACAATGACAGCTCCATCTACCTGCAATCTCATATTTACAGTTGCCATTCCCGTAGCAGAAAGTATTGCTACATTGGGACATAGACATTCCTGAAACGTCTGAAAAAAAAGAAAAATGTCTTTTTATGAACTAACATGCAAAACTGGCACTGGTCGAGTGCAGCGAAATTTTTGAATAGTTTATACTTAGTGATATAAATCCATTTTTTTACGAGGACAGAGAACGATTTTACTTTTTACGTCAAGTATACTATGTCGTAAACTATTTCAATCGTATTTAGATAACTTTGGCTATGCATTCGATCAAGGTATGCACGAACAATACGACAAAAAGTAATTGAAGCTAAACAGAATTTGATTAGAAAAATAAATATTTCAACTAACTAGAGAACTACTATTAGCCGTGTTCATGAATTTTGATTAAGGTATAAAGGTGATCTTGGGATGGAAGTCAAAACTTTTGAACAGTATGGCCGTATTACACAAGAAGACCAAAAATGCATTCAGTTAGTAAATACTATCATTACATCAATGAAATCAAACATTGCCTAGCAAAATCTAAATTCTATCAGATTTGCTAAAGTATGTATAGATTCTTTAAGAATAGCTAAAGATTGTAAATAAATTGCAATTTGGAAATTTAATGCAGCCAAAAAACGACGATAAACTAGGTCAAAGGAAATAAGGTCAACAAGCAACTCGAATATGAAAACCAGAAATTACACTAGAAAATAAAATCATAAAAGTGCTGATATGACCAATAAAAAACGAAAATTCAAACGGTTCCAGCGTGTAACAAGCCAACGTCTTCTGATACTCAGAAAATGACATCATAGACTATAGAGCGAAATCGCCAAAAAATAAGCGCAAAACCCAGGAACATTACTGATGCAATTCATCAAGGACTCCGCTTTATTGCAAGCAGCAAATGCAGTTAGAGGGGGCCCATGACTATGAAGAGTGAGGAAATGCTACAAATTGACAAAAGACGTAAAAAGTGTTTCTTCCATCATCATCTCAGTCATGAAGATCAAAACTGGGTATTGCTCCCTTTTCTCAGACGGTGCTTTTGAAGGCAGATAAAGTCTAAGACTCATAAATATACATGTCAGATTCGTCGAAATGTCTTCAATAAATATATGATGCAATAGTTGGGATACAACCTTCTTTTCTTACTCTTAAAATAGTTGTTAATCATTAAGAGACTACAGGTTAAACCTGTTTTTCACCAGAAAAGCTACAGCAGTAAATAGGACAGTGTCTAGGGATATCTTTATGAGGCACAAAGCAAATACGTTGATTACGTCACTTGCGATTTTCAAGGACGAATTTTACGTTTTGTTGAGCATTGTTTACGGGGGTAGCGCATCGACTTGGCCGGTTGCCATCTGGTCACCAAGTGACATCACAGTTAACCAATCAACAGCCATGTCCAGATTAAGGGCGTATAAACATTGGATAGTTTCTAGGGTATAACCTCACTTCAGCTTGATCGTACTGAGCCTAGATATGAAGTTAGATCTAGATAGAAACGTCAATCTTAAAAAAAGCATGGAAATGTGTAAGTAAAAGCTTTCGGCTTCTTGAAATGAACACTACTAAATTAATAATGCGGGAAGAATCACTTCGTACACGGAACTGTATGATATAAATCGTTTAAAGTCAGCAATAATTTGCTGTCAAGGTAAACGTCAACGTGAACAAAACCGTAATTAATGACAGTACTGATTAACGAATAACAAACAGTGGACATTGAAGTATTGTGGACTTAATTTAATCTCAATGGCTGTGATGCCAAATTGAAATAGAGTTAGGAAATTGCCTATGCTTCGTGGTCGTAAGATCTGTCATCAATCAAGTACCAAAATTGTATTGGTGGGGCTTGTGCAAATACTTCAGTATTGAAGAAACTTGGTTTAGAGAACCTATCGCCTCGTTTTGGTAAGCAATGTGACAGTTCATTTAGACTAACAGACTAGATAACGGCATTTTCAAAACGAGAAGTAAATTGATACTCACGCAGAAAAATAAATATCACAAGTAACATCTATGAAGAAGAACGGGTTTAATATCAAAATCTTAGAGATTGGTTGACTTTCATTTTTTTGTTTGGAGTCAGGGACACCAGAAGAAATGAAAGGTAAGAGGGATAGTTTACGGCAAAAGGCCACTTTCTTTATTCTAATCACCATCATCGCAGAGTTTATTAGCATGATCCTCATAATAATGATAATAGTGTTGGCTAATGATAAGAATGTAGTGAAGTATTAACATGAACATCCTGTTTTTTCTTAAAAAGAGGGCAGCTACAAGGAAATGAGAAAATTTCGACACTTTATCGACTTCATCCGTTTTGAAAAGCAACAGCCGAGGCGTTGCATTACTTTGGCTTTGTTTTCGAGATTTGAACAAAACATAATAAATCAGAAATCAATGTTGCCAGGCTTTAAAGACTTGCTGGGTGAAGATAAGAATGGCTAAAACGTTTAAATTTTCCTACAAGGGGCATTCCTCCTCTCCCAAGTGAGAGATAAGATAGGCACTTCCTCCTATATGCCCCTTTTCTGGCGTCTCTTTTTGCAGTTTGAGGTTCGAGAACCCACTTTATCCTAAACAATTCCGTTCTTTACCGTTTATTTAGGCATAGGACAAACAATTGAAAAGCGGATATCTTTTGAGAGGGGGCCAAGAACGGAATTCAATTCCTGACTCCAATTCTTTGTTGTTCAATAAGCTTCCATTATAAACTGTTAATGAAGGATATGTTATTACCATGACAAGCTCAAAAGTTTGAGAGTTACAGGTCAAATAAATTTTTTGCAGGAAGAACAGAATTTTGTTAGCTAGGGAATAGTTGCACACTGTCTATGCAGGATAAAATGAGAAATATAATGTAGATAAAGCAAGTAATTATGTAAGTAAGTAAGTAAGTAAGTAAGTAAGAAAGATAGTTAGTTAGTTAGTTGCTTAGTTAGTTATTTAGCTAGTTACTTAGTTAGTTCGTTCGTTCGTTCGTTCCACTCTTGACAAATTTACATATATATGTATATATATGTATATATGTATATATGACATATTACGAATTCTATATTACGAAAAATGGTAAACTACGTAAATACTTCAAAAACACGTAGAGCAAATATTATCTGAGAAAAACACCATGGAATTACATTGTGTATTTCCTTTACTCAGAGTTTCACGCCACGATGAACGATCTTCAGACTCTAGTCCCTAAAATACAGCAAAGTAGTTTTAATACCCATCAGTAGTAAACGCTTCAGTTTTTCTGCATCGTTGCCTTTATTCTCAAATGTACAAACTAAACAACAAAGATTTCATCGTTGTCCTTCGAAATCAATGTGGAGAAGGCAAAAGGAAAACAGTCTGCTATGGTGTCAAGGTTTTCGTTAACTCTGGCTCCCTTTTAAGTATTGTTTTATTGAAATCCGTGAGATAACTTAAATCAACTCAGTAGGAACATGTCAAATATACAGACAAGTTACCTCGCGCTAGTCATTAGTTAATAGTAGCCGTAATATTTTTTTCATAATTATTTTATTCATGAGCAAAAGTGCTCTACAACCCCGTTGTATTCGTAATAGAATAATGACGGCTTCTTATCTAACCTATGCTGCTTACATACTACGTACCTCTGTAAATGACCACGAAGATGAGTAGCATGGACCTTTCCATCTCACCGCTGCGTACTCCTACGTTTCTCTATCTGACTGTCTTGTTGCGATTTAAACTTACGACTGCACCAAACCTTTACAACATGAACTGCATTGAATGAAAATCTGTGGAATCAATGCACGAATTTAACAGGCCATTCTGTTCGTAGATTGTTTTGTTCGCACTGATTTGATCAGACAAAGATCCGCTTTTTGTAGTAAAGAGAATGAGGAAAGAGTTTTTGTAGCGTTTTCAACTTGATGTCATTATTGACGTAAAAGGCAGTATTTCTGGTAGCTTTGTCAAAAATGCCCACAGTGCTAGACTAACAAAGAAGGACAAAGATATTTAGATACTTTCCTCAAATGTCGTCTTATTCTGTAAATTGCGAAGTATTCAAGGTCTAACGATTAAAAAAGGATCTTCAGAAACGTAGGTCATAAGAAGTTTACGAATCATAATAATCCTATTTATCAGGTTGCAGGCGATCGCGGTATTAAAATCTTTAGCATGTAGCGAAGGAAGTTTAGTTTCTAGTTAGTTTTCATGTTATGCTGCTTTAAAAATGCGTACCTGAAGAAAATAGATGACCGAAAATAATTACTCCGTGAATTAAATCTATTCAAGAAAACGTGATCGCTGCGCTTCCAGGCTGCTAGTTACACATAAGACGTTCCTGGCAACATAGTTAATCAAATCCTTTGATTAACTATCCTGGCAAGGAAGATTCTTCACTGCTGTAGACTATAATACCACTGAAACTGAAGCTGGAGTGGACAGTCATGGAGATCGACTACTTGAGGCAAGAAAAAGAGTACCTTATGGCCAAGATCAGGTGCCTAGGGCAGCATGTCAGTAACTCTGCATCAAACATTAAACTATTTCAAGGTTTTGTTTTTGTGTTGTGTACACAGCCATCGGCTTTATCGTCAGAAATTGCAGGTATTTTTCAGAAGGTAGCAATTTTAGGAGAGGGAGCGACCCTCACGCTTCTATAAATATCTCCCCTTTTGCTTCCCCAAACATATTTATGCATTTAGACTAACGTACAACGTACTAAACCTTAAAAAAGCCAAAATAATACCAAGACAAGACGACGCAACTTTGCAAACGCTGTTCACGGACCTAATTGTTCGCCTCTTCGTTGAATGGTTGCCATTGACAACGAGCCGTGTGACGTAACATGAAAAGGGTCTTTGTCGAGGGTGGTAGACAACCAGTTATATCTGGGCTAGTACTGATGACATAAATAAATAGAATACTTATTTATGTCACTTAATAGTTATGCAGAAAAAATAGGATGATACATGGTATTTCGTTAATGTAATGTATAGTAAGTTCATAGATGAAAGTCAAGACAACTGAGTAGGATGCTATCTTAAGTAAATTCAACTAACAGACATCAATGAAAGTTCTCAAAATGTTTTGATGAATTACTTGACTCAAAGCCAAATGCAACTAAGGTAAACAAGTGAGTTTTTAACTTATGTTGCCATTGTAAACGCAAAAGCGTTATAGTAAGTTCTCATGAGACTGAATGATGACCTTCTAGTTGGTAAAAGAGGCGTAATTTACCGAAAGCAATAGGCCAAATGCAACGCCTCGGTTGCCTCTAAGTACACCTAGAGCGCAAATTAAGACGAAAATTTCAAATACGTGGTTTGTTTCATAAAAGCGATAAATGAAACTCCTCCATTCCACTTTATTTCTCTCACATTTTCTCTGTAAAACAAAACTATGACACTTATGGCCATTAGGAATGACTAGGAGTAAATACTAAAAAACAACGATTAGATCATGACGACCTGATACACTGACCCTCCCCCTCTCTCTCTCCTTGTCTCTTGTATGCATAGTCTCGGACGAATAATACGAGGTTAATGTTTCTCTACACTGCTTGTGAAAAAAGCAATTCTGTTAGCTGATGTTGCAAACGACCGTCTAGGTAAATGTCCAGCTGAGCTTTCGCCTTTCCATTAAACATTTCTTGGCAGATTTGAGAGACTGACCTCTGGTTTGCAAGTTCAAGTTAAATATGTCGTAGAACCAATTTTTGCTTTCAATTTTGCAGTTGTTTCTGCTAATGATAACAAGGACTTGAAATATGTCGGAAAGTTACACGTACTCATCGGACCCTTTCAATTTAACATGAAATTATTTTGATAATTTAATCATCACAATAGTGCTTCACTACATGAGTAATGCTTATACATACATCGATATCAGTGCATTGGAATGTTAGTTCATTCAATCATCAAGAGTGGACAATTCAATAGGTTCATTTCTTAAAAAATACACCTCTCATTTCCTTCTCTTGAAAAGAAAGCAAACAACGAGAAATTGTAGATACTGGCATGTCAAAAATATGATTTAAGATGGGAATTGTGTCTAGAGATTTATTGTGTACCTTGGTTTTGATCCTAAACACTAAGAACGAAACATAACATTTCCCACGCACTCCAAAGAAGTTAACTCAAGACGGTTAATTGACAAATTATTTTCCGCTTATAGGACATTTTCCTTGTTAACTGCCAAAAGCTTGGAAGCATTCGTAGTTTTTGATGGAAATAAGTAAACATTGTGTTGTAAAACATGTAGGTGGCATAACGTCCGCCTTTCCTTCATCTTTAGCAGGCTTTCAAAGTCTCCCGTTTAAAGAGGATGTCGTTGTGTGCAGCAGTCTTGTCGCCCTTGTCAGTAAGAGAAATAGAGAGCGTAAGGCTTAGTAAGTTGCCAAGACACTTGCAAAGAATAAATAAGATACAACATCTCGTTATGATATTACGTTGAGCTCATGGCTCAATTTAAAGAGCAAATCAAACCGTCACTGAAGTTTCCAACAAGATTTTAATAATAAGGCAACGAAGTCCTTAGCAATAATTATCCTGTTATCACGCCTCTTAAACCAAAGATCACTTGTTAAGTTAGACACAAGACAGGGAGATGAAATCGTCTCGAAAGTTTCTGTCTTGCATTTATTCTATTATACCATTTCCTTCTTTTAACTGTATGATAATCCAGCTCTTTATCCAATTCCCATTATCCCGTTAGATTTTGGAGCCAAAGGTGATGTGTTATTTTAGGAAACGGAAAGTTATGTAACCTTCCGTTTAAAGTTATTGCTCGAATCATTTTAAGCTCTGTCCGCAAGTATTTAAATATTTTTGAATCCGTAAACTTGCGGATTCACCATCCGCCATGCGTATCCATCAAAATTTGCATGTAAATTTGCAACTTTTGGAATTTCGTTCTTAGAGTGGAAATTTTCGTACAGACAATGAATGCCACAAGTAGTGATCTCTTGGATTCGGATTTTTTGTTTCGACGGCAAAATTAAGCATTTAGTGAAGTGAGATATTGCTTTTTGATTGACACTCTCAGCAGTTAACCCTCTCCAGAGTTCTAGTCGTTTTACATTGTAGGGTGAAGTTAAGAATAGTTCAGGTTCATAAGTAGAGGATCTAACCTTGTTGGTACTGTTTTCTTCCTTTACTTGGTCAACCATGATATTTTAATACCTACTGATGCAAACAGCCACTAGCAAGAGCTGCAAAGTGTAGTTCACAAGTTTCCTCCAAGAGCTCAAGACCAGCTAAATTCACATTATGCGCATGCACAATTTCCAAGATGAGACTAGAGGAGTATCGGTTTTCAGTATCAGTATGGTCCAATGAGGTATAAGAAAAGCTAGAGAATTAACTTCAGAACGAGGTTAAAACCACTTTGCATTTCAAGGAACATAATTTGCACGGCAAAAGACTCCCGTTATATTTTATGTACCGTCGGTATGTGCTTGTGTTCAATTTCAAAATAACGATACCTTGGTTTGCTTTGATTGTCAGAATCGACAAAATGAGAAAATCAAGAGTGCAGATTTTTGTCAGGATAATGTCTAGAGTCAGAAGTGTCAGAATTTGATGAAAGTCGACGTGAGATTAGGTGAAATTGATGAAGCTGGGGTACAAAAGCTCATCTCATTCCATCGATTAGTTCTTAACTGTACAGTGTTCATACAAGTATAACACGTCTTGTAGTTATCTAAAATAATGTTTAAAATTTCAGCTGTGTGTTGTTACTAATGGTTTGGGACTGTAAAATTTGGTTTTACCTGGTTCACTGGATATTTACTAACAGGATTGAGAACTTATCCCTGGACTCAATGTCAATATTTTCAACTTCATTGCTATGAATGCTGTCCGTTATAAATTTTGAAACAAATTATACTCTTTCAACTGGTCTAAATGATTACACCAACGAGTGATACTAATCATATTTCTACGTCCTCCAAAAAGTTGTAAACTTGCATCTTCGTATTACTGTAATAAGCTGTCCCGTACACTGGTTTCGATGGCCATGGGTAAAATATAACTTTCGTTTAACAAAGGTCAATTTCTCCATTTTCCTCCTCGTTTGGTGTGTCATAAAATCATAGAACCCTCTAGGTCCTGACATTCGACCTTTTTCTAGACGCTTCTCTTCTCTGTTGTTAAACCAAACATCCCGTACCTGAAGCATGGCTTAATAAATGCCATTTAAAACTGAATTTACGGTCACATCTGCAGGAACATACAGTCGTAATTCTTGACGTAAATAAAGTAACTTATTGACTTTAATAACTGGCGGTAATCGCTTATTGCAAATCGAAACACAAATTCAAAGATGAAACTTGTTTGCTTACGTTGTTGTTTTTAACTCATTGCAGCGTTTTTCTCTGCTATTTTCCCTGCTAGAAGAATCGCTCGTGGCGTGTTATAGACCTGCAAAATTTGCAGGTCGTTCCATCAAATTGGTTTGTTTACTGTTGCAGGTACGAACTTGTTGCCATCAAAGCCTCGTATTGGACCTCGTTTCAATGGCTTCACGTTGTCAACATGCGAGAAGCCTCGAGTTGACCCTCTTGCTTTTCTTATACCTCATTGGTATGGTTAGGTAAATCCAATTGGAATTCCCAACATGCGGAGGTTGAAATATTTGAATCTACAAAATTAGGATTGCGGACTCAAATACATCCGAACACGTGTAGATGGGGCTTTATTCGAAGTGAACCATGAAAACAAATAAAAAAATTTACTTATGGTTGATAGAACGACATTTTTTCTTTGTTTTCTGTCATGGCCTTCGTAAGTTTATTTGTTGGTCTTTTTTAGTTTTTTTCCGTCTTCTTCCATTCGAAACTTTGTTTGTGCTATTAAGCTCCTACGTTTTGGTAATTTTAAGTAACTTTATAAAGGCAAATTCTGATGTAATCAGTTTATATAGATACGGCAATTTCGTTAACATACTGCTTTAGATATTGGGAATTTCTCCACTGTATCGCTTAGACCTGGGTACCCATAAATACATCGGGATGGGGCTCCTAAAAGCTTTCGGGGTCAAAGGTATTGTCGTAATTTATGCTTCTTTCCGTTTTTTTGACAAATGTTTGATGTTTGACAACGTCTATAATGTAAATGCAAGGATACTTGATGCATGTAACAAGGTCAGTAAAGCAAGCACGATATGGGACCTGATGAGTTATCTTTTCGATTAGTGTTCTTGCAAAATCTTTTGTTTTTTAGGTGTAAGTAACATTACCAAGATTAATCGTCGAGCGTCATTCTTGTCGTTATCGTGTACGTTGTCTTCTCTCGACGTTAGATCAGTAGATAAAGGGAGACGTTTATCATATCTTGTGTTGGAAGCTTCTCCTGAACTATACTTCGAGACATCCTTCTTCCATTGTCAAGCTTGTAACCATTATGAATTAAGGTCAAAGGGTCCTTTTACAAGAGAACCCGACATTTGTGATGATGGGGTGATGGTTTGAAAAGGACATGTAACCATAGCAATGTAACTCACGAATGTTTTCGTGTTAACGCTAATTAGCATTTTAATTCTGTTGCTAGAGGAAACGACCATAACATATACAATAGCGAGAGGGCATCTTATCCATACGTAAAGCTTCATGAGAATGGCTTGCATTTATTGCAATCTGTTGACCTGTTAAATGGCTCCAGACAAAAAGATTTTAATTGCGATTTAAATTTCTAGCAATGCAGAAAATTGGGTGGAAATGTTGGCATCTTATTCCGAGCCATTATCGCCAATCACATGACCACCATACAGTCGTATCTGTTTTGTGTTTTTCAAGAATATGTTACTAAGCTTAGAAATCTGATATTACTGTGCGCGTAGCACGAATTGAAGTTGTAAGCTCACTCTTTTTAAGAGAAAAAACTATCCATTTAACAATTTTAAATGCACAAATATAAATTCAGCAAGTACTACGTTTCAGTTATATTTCATAGGAGGTATAATAAAGTAGCTCCTTTCACACCAGGAGTACTTGTAGGCTAGCTGTTGATTGCTGTTTTCCTTGTGTCGTCTAGGCTTCTTTTGTATGTGAAACAGGACAATTTTGTATTCCCTTGTGACTCTCAGCCAGCTGTGGTGGTAGGGGGGCTGACCGGGCCATGACCCGGGGTTCCGCGCTTCCACTGCTTGTTTATGAATATGTACATAGAGGAAGTGAATTTTTTGCATCCTGAAATCATCAAATTCTGATAAATAGAGCTTATCGAGCAGCTAAATCAACTAGCACTGTTTATTTCAAAACGCTTTTAACCCATGTCATTGACTTATTTGTGTTTCATCAATAACCACTTTAGTATTCTTGATAGATTAAACATGTTCCTGTGAAGAAGCTGTCTGTACAACGATGTTTCCTTTATGTACCGAGGAAATATGTCTGTGCTTTTACAAAGCTAAGCTTAAACCTGTGGGGTCTGTGAAGCACGAGTTTTGACCGAAGGACGAGTTGTGACAGCAAGCTCAAACTTGCGTCAGCTCTGCCTAGTTTCATTCAGAGTTTACGTGACTGGTTTCAGCATTTTGAAATTCTTAATCTGGAGGAAACTGGTAAAACTATTTATCAGTGTCAAGCACAGAGGCAGAGAGGAAGTAAACGCTTTTATGATGAATTGGATAATGTGGATAAATTGGAAGATTTCAATGTATCGCTGGTGGGTTCTTGTAGAATCAACAATTATGTATCTGTCATTGGCCACTTACGTACGGTACTCCCTACTTGAATGGAAGCATATTAACCACTGAGTGAAGTTTAGCTTCCTCGCAAATATCACAGAATTAAACAAAGGGTTACTTGAAGCAGAGGACCAGGAAGTAGAGTTCGAGTCTGAACTTGTTCAATTTTCATCACTGATGATTGACGGGCAGCTCTAAGATTTTCTGAAAAAGTCCACTTTTGGATAATGTTTATCTTGGCTCATTACATAGCAGATATGTTTGGCACGTGACTTTACGTTACCTTTCGAATTATTCAAAATTAGGAGGCAAGTTAATTTATGTAAGCCTGGGAATTTCTTTCGATTAAATGCTTCGTTTTTAAAGCATAAGTAGCTTTCTCAAAAGCGGTGATGCTGCAAATGCGTCAATAACTGCCTCGTAATCAACACAAGACAACAGTTCACGCTCAGCGCTAGTGAGCATCAATGCACATAGACGAGGCTGACCCATAAATGACTGCAACCTGTTTTTAACCATCTTTAGCTTTGAGAATGAACGCTCGCTTGTTGATCCAATAGGTTATGTTAAGAGTATTTTTTCTAAAGACTGTAGAGATTTTTATATGCTGCTTGCAAGTTATATTTTGAAATAAGTTGCAGCATGGTAACGAAATTTTCTCTTTTGATATCTACATTTTCTGACCATGTTAGGTCTTTAGTTTGTGCTTTGCTTGCTGCTTCCTTGATCCTCTGGTAGCTCTCTCTAAATGATTTGTATTCCACTCTTAGTTTTCATTTATACAAGCCATAGTTTTTTACGACGTTGTTGAGAGAATTTGAAGGTAAATCTTCTATACTTATTATGTCTGCAAATCAGTGGCGGCTCGTGTACTGG
>JANTCA010048076.1:0-39968 GCA_024741275.1 Chironex yamaguchii
TTAAGTATGATTTTAGCGCAATGTCGCAAATTTTCAAGGCGATTTTCAAGTTTTGTACCACAAAAAGATTGTTCATACTCTTCTCTAAGAACTTTTGTTGTCCACCCTCTCTACAATCCTTTAAAACTGTTTTATTAATCTACAACTGGTTTGGAGTTATTGTGGATTTGCGCTGCAAAAGAAAAGTTTTTTCTCAGCCTGATTTACATGTGACCCAGACAATACAGCATGCGAACCATTTGATTTCTTTGGAGGTCTCTCTGTCAAATGCTAACATTGTACAATGTTTTTGTGGTAAATCATGTGAGAATTTATGTAGACTCAAAGCCCATCAACACTCCTGTAAACGTACTAAAGGATTAAATAATGATCTGATTCTTCCCAATCAACAAACATTTGATGAGGACGAGATAATTGCTACATTCATAAACTTATTCATAGACTTAAGTCCAGTTTTCAAGCCTTGTGTCAAGTTTCCCAAAACATCTCAAGACTGGGATATTTCTTTAAATGTTTTGCGTGATTTGTATGACACTATTTTCTCATTTAATGATACAATTTACAAGTTTCGTATTTTAAATTTTGAGACGGGTGACTCCTCTGCTTCTTCAGTACATGTTCTCTCAGCAAATTTCTCAATTTCTCAAAGACACAGTTAAAAAAGGAGCTAACACAGTTGCAAAAATCAATTTCACGAGAAATTACAGCAATCCAATATGTTGCTCATCAACTGCACAGAACGTTATCAAATGGTTTGACCTCAGCTTTCTGTACCATTGATCGTGATTTTCTTATCAAGAAAAACGTGTGGAATTTCGTAAAGTCCTTTGTAAAAGACACTGAAGACATTTTACAACCAACATTTACAGCTAATCAGTGCCTTAATCATTTTAGAAATGAGCTTAATCATCATAATTCCTAATTATATCATGTCATGCTCTTGAATTCCCAACTTTAATGAACCTCGATTTCTTTCTAATGGTAATCCTCCATGATATCAACAAGTGAATAAATCAATCAAGTCTATGAAGTAAAGTGGTAGCCCATGTTCTTTAGACCAAATCTCAAAACTCGATTATTATGTTTAAGAATTCTCCTTATTTAAGATCATATATGATCATATATCACTGCCATAAGTAACCAAATTTGGACCACACAGAATATTTCTGTGACTTGGAAACGTGTTGTAACGGTTTTGATTCGCAAAAAGGGGCCAATAGATTACTTGCTAACTTTTGCCCAATAAGTATTGAGTGAGTACCTTTCAAAATTTTTGCATCAGTCTTACGGAAATGCATATATTCATATCTAAACCAAAATAATTTTTGGATCTCTGATTCAAAAAGGATTTATAGAAGGCAAAGTTGTTTGAGAACTTTCTTGTTTTAAACGTAGCACTAACCTGTTATTCTAGTGAAATCATGAAAAGATTTTATATAATAGTTGCTTGCTATTAACTTTGTGTAAAAAATGCGTTAGAACTACACTTTGCTACTTTTACTTTTTCTTAGTTACTGAAAAATAAAACACTACATGGTATTAGCCAGGTTGAAGAAATGTTTTATTTGTTTGTTGATTGTAAGTATGTAATTTTGAATCTGTGTTAAGTTATGAGCATTAAAGGAGTGTACTACAAAGTGATTGCTTACGTCCATTAATATTCAATTTATTAACCAATACCTTTCCCAGTGTATCAAAATCGATTTAATGATAATTTTCTTTATCTTGGTCATTTCTTTAATTTCCACATGGACAATTCCAAACTGTTGCAAATAGTTCCAAACACTTCCAATTTGTTCTAGACAGACACCTTTCAGATACTCAAGCAGGTATTTGAACAGAAAGAGGCACCAGAGATCAAATTTTCAACACCTTTTATTGAAAATTCCATTGCTCGAAACACAGCCATGCTTATGATTTTCATAGATAACTGTAAAGGGTTTGACTGTGTTCTTTAGAACATACTGTGGAATACTCTGAAAGACGCGAGAGTGATCCATTATTCGGCTCTTGAAACAGCTATGCTGAGACTGTAATTGTACAACTTGCAGCTGTACAATTACAGTCTAAAAAATCTGAATGACTTTACGAAGCAAAGGTGTTCGTCAAGGATGCGTATAATCCCCTTATTTGTTCACTCTGCATACAAAAGATGGCTATGAGAATAGCTGTAGAAAGATGTTTCTCAGCGGCTCGAGTCAGATATGGTGGTCTGCATGTAAAAGAATTGTGATATCCTTATAACACTACGTTGATTGGTTCGAGCTTGGAAGACGTACAGGATATGCTGCTGATTGTAAATGGTGGGAAAGTTGGTTTTTCTCTCAAAGTTGCCAAGACCAAGCTCACGGTCAACAATTCTTCTTCAAATGAGCCACCCCTCATCGAGTGAGCGAGTGCGTTTAAGTTTTTGGGTTCCATAATAACGACCATGGCGAAAGCATCAACAAGCAGACTGGTTTCAATCTTCAAAGACTAGAGCATAACCTTAACAATAAAGATGGGACCTATCAGTACGTTGCGCTTTACTGTACAGACCTATGGATGTTAAAGACAGATTTTGAAGACAAGAGAATTAAATAGACTTTAGCCTTGTAGACGCGTGCTGGTGGAAAATGATGAAAATACCCTAGACAGCGAGAAGGACAAACATCTCTGTATTGGTCGATGTATGGAAGAATACACTGCTACAACCGAATGTGCAAAAGAGCCAACTTTGGTATACAAACACATTGAACGAAGGGAAGGTTCTGTCTCCCATGCTGGGCATGTCAAGCAAAGAACACAGGAGCGGCTGACCTGAGCTTGCTGATAATAATCATGATGATGACTATGTCTTATCAAAAATGTTTGCGGGCTAAGCTAGAATTTTTTCATTTCCATTTGCTTCATCCAATGCCAGAAGGAGCAGGTGAAACATGAGTAACTTGTGAAGCCCAGTGCTCTCAATCAGCCATTGCAGTTATCAGGTCAGATCATGTCAAACTGGTTTCCTCTTCGATAATTGACTTCAGTGAGACACAAGGGTGGTAAACTCATCCTTTGCATCTGGAGACCAAAGTAAACGTTTTTCTGCTAGTTTATCATGGCGAGTAACATGTTCTGCAAGTGAAAGTCGTCTCCACCTCGCAACTTCTGATACACGAGGTAAGGAACCATAGACAACGTTGTTTGAGAGATCATTTATCCAGAAGATGTTGTATGCAAGACGATTTCGACATGCCACATTTACTGTCCATGATTCTGAGCTACACCAGAGAATCAAGTATATGCAAGTATATGTTGGTTTCTTTCTAGATTGGAGATTTCCACACTTGCTCTACAGAATGAAGCACACTCCAAACCTGCACAATCCTAACATTCACGCCATGTTTTGCTTCACAGTAGATTCCCAAGTATTTAAAGTCATCACGTTCAGTTTGAGAGACTCGCGATGAAAGCAGCCTTGTGTCATTTGATGGATTCAGATGCATGTATTTTGGTTTTGGTGCATTGAGATATATTCCGACATCTTAACAATCTTCCTCGACGTATTTGAGAAGATCTTGAACAGATTCTATGCAATCTTGAAGTAGAGCAATGTTGTCCACATAGTCAAGTAGGCTAGCACCTCAGCAGCGTGTCTACTGCTGCAACGATGTTTGAGTGTAAGGCCATCATTACACGTGATTCAGGTGCGAAGCACATTGTCAAGGACGATGATAAATTGGAAAGGAGCAAGTGGATCTGTTTGAAGAATGCCAGTGTCTATCTTGAGTGGGTTTGTCTCTCCTTTTGGTGTAATCACCACAGCGGATGTGTCTTTGTACACCACATGAGAAGATAAAATGGCACTTGACAATCTGTGGTCATAATGTTACTTGGATCAAGAGTGCACTCTATTCTAAATGTCATTACTTTTCTACACAATGGCTTGAGATTCCCGCTAGTGGAAGTCTTGGCACTGTCGTGGTTACTAAAAACTAATTTGGATTAAATGGGATTGCTGTATCCTCATCATTTACACAATGTCAAGTCATATCACATAAAGGTTGCAAGTCGATGTTGATTGTGACATTAGTATTTAATGATAAAAGACAGAAAAATATGATGAATGATTCTTGGAAAAGTAGCAATCAGTTATTAAAGGCATCCAAAAACAGGAGGATCATGTAACAAACGCCCTGACTTCACAAGCCTCTATTATTAGAGCTTTAGCAAAGTAGTGTTTTCCTTATTACTTAAAAATCTGATACAAGACACTAGACTAAATACAAAGAAACATTTTCAACTTCACATCACGTTACCTAAATAACACTTTACTCATTTTAAAAAACCTGCAGTATTGGACAAAGGCCGAAAGTTGCTTTTGTTATACTTGTTGAGATCCTCAAACTTTACAACATTCTGTTTCTCGCTTTTCAGTACATCTACAGAAGGGCTAATAAAAATGGCGTCATGACTCAGTTCTCAAAATAATAGCTAATTTCATTGAATTTTCAAATCAAGGTCTCTCTATCATCTGTGACTTTGATGGTTTTCAATCTCCGACAATGATCTCTAGTCACGAGCTATCACCAGACATTAGCATCAAAAAGGAAAATTATCTGGAAATAATGGAATTAACAGTTGGCTTTGTAACAAATATAGCCTATAATTTTCATCGCAAATGAAGGAAATATTCAGTGTGAAGATTTGGAAAAGCATTAGCAAGTTAATTTCATCAGTCTTAGTATGGTGCGATTGGAGTAATGTGTATTAAAAGTAAATCGTTTACGTGAATGTTGAAAAGGTAACAAGTTGAAAATGCTGATTATCTAATGAGAAAAATGATTGGATGTATTAGTAGGACCTCGGACTTTGTATTCCGTAGACATGATAACGAATTGAACTAATACTGAACTGTTAACTTGGTAATGATTGCAATAAAAGTTTGACTAATGTAATATATATATAAAATACGCCACATGTGAGAGCATTCGTTTGTACCTGAGATAACAGAAGACGAAAAATCGGATGTTTTGAAAAGTATTGTTATATGGTTAATGTGAAGACGGTCCAGAGAATTCAAAACAACACTAGTAGTATACTACCTTGCTGGTGATTGGAGTGAGTGCTACCCCTATTCCTCGATATAACTACTTACCATTTCCCCAACAGGAATGCATTCAAGGGATGGATGGGTCAGCACATGTCACAGCCTTCATAGCGAATGAAACCCTGCCCTGTCACTCTGAATTTTGGTATTGACTCATGTATGTTATCTACCATAGCATAGCTTGCAAGCTCACTCTAGCAGGAATATGTTCAAAGTAACATTGGAAAAAGAATAGGTGAAATCGTGTAAGTGTAATCGTGCAAGCGTTTTTACTAATGAGAGTCAGCGTTTATCTCTACGACAAATGAGCACAGTAAGCAATGCGGCTGTGTGCGAAAACTACTAAACGATTCATTAACACAGGGATACTTAAATCCACTGAACAACCATTTTGTGGTAAAAAAATTGAAAATAGCCTTGAAAATTTGCGACATGGCGCTGAAAACATACTTAAAAGCTGTTTTCGTCTGACAAATTTAATCCGTAGGCTATCTACTATTAGCATTAAGATATGCTTTCAAAATCGTATTGAGTTTTATATCCTAAATACGAATAGGGCGGCCGGGCAAGTGAGTGCGCAGTGGACAAACGTCGCTACTCAGGCTTGCTGCTTGAGAGCTCACTCCTGTGAGCATTTGCACGGTAAAGAAAAGAGTCTACATTTTTCCTAAGGCCAAGCCAATTGCTTTTCCTCTATCCGTTCATTAATTATCTTGCATAATTCCTCTTGACGTCGTGGAAACCCCTTTTAAAATGATGGAGATGCTTATTTTGATCTGTAGACAATAGAAAGACATCTGTTACTTCCGTCACTATTTTACTCCGTAGTTTAGAGAGATAGAGTCGATACCTGGTAAAAAAAACCGAATATTGATTATTATTTTGCCAACCCTTGTTTTATACATGTAACAGTAACTTGCTGCTCTCGTTAAAACCAAAATCCTAACAACTAAGAATTTCAATACCGTACTAATGCTATAGGTTTCAGAAGAAAATACCTGTAGCGTAAGATACTGGTAATTTGATGACATAAAAGACAATAAAAGTTTGATTCAATACCAATCAAATGTAGTTGCACCTATCCGTTTTAGAACTTCCTCTGATTAAGAGCATAGTACGCACCGTTTGTGATAAATTACATTTTGTTATTTTACATGAAGTACAAGTCTTCGTCTTAATTCTGATTTTGATACATCATCTTAATATGTTATTAATAAACGTAGCTTTGTTTCAAAATGATCATTCGCAGAATTATGATATTTTCCGACTACACGCAGTACATTACTTTCCAATGCCGAGACTCGCATTAACGAAAAAAACCCCCTTGTTATCACAATCATACTTCTGTATTTATCGATTAGATTATATTTTTATGCTACAATCAATCAATCTATTCTTGATTTATTTACAACACCAACCTAAGACCGAGACATTGCAATACTATATCATTTTGACAAGAGCAAACACATTAAGTTTGTCACATTAAGAAGTACAATTTTCCAAAGCATTTTATTTTTTCTTATTGTATATACGTCTTCAAGCTGAAAGGACAAAAGCAAATTTACACTTAAAATACGATTTAAATGAATTTTCTTGTTTCCAAAGAGCACTAATTGACAACTGATTTCATACACGTAACGCACCATAAATAATTACATGTTTTGCTTAGTATTAATCTTTAAGTAATCATAATTACACAGGAATTCCTTGCCAGAATTCGTTTATATATAGGTACACGTGTAGGCCATCTACAATTACATAACCACCTCCAAAGGAGCAAGACATAATAAGACATCTTCCTGGTTTGGTATAATGTCTTGAATGTATGAAAAAAATGACAAATAACCTGCAAAAAATACAGCAGAATGCATCATTGTTTAGCAGGTGTACTTTAATTTATCAATAAAAATCTTTTGGGGGTTAACGAAAGTTTAAATAGTTACACGTTTACTGATTTGGATAAAATTCAATATGTGTGGCCCAAAATGTTCGCCGAATAGCTCTTTCAGGCTGCTTCAGGTTCTACCGTTATTGGCGGTACATTATAATTAAAGGCCCTTTTTGGATCCTCTCGAATTCAAAATAGCCTTTTCATACAATCTTTACAAGGTATATTACCTACAGAGTATCAGAGCCAGATGAAGGTTACCAACAGAAGCTTTTGAAGAGATGAATTATACTGCAGAAACTACAAAGATACAAATTAATCAATTTTGAAAATTTAAATGGTGAAGCCCTTGATCTACAAACAGATTTTACACTTTAACAATCGTTAGCCACAACTATTTTCTCCATTTAATATCATAGTTGGAAATATGTATTACGGATTGGAAATGTTTTAATGAATATAGTATTTGACTTGAAGTGGCCTCTTATTTTATAATAAAAATACTTGCACTTTAAGCTGTTAAAATTTTATGATGCCGATTTTATGTAATTAGATACGAATACTCTTTCTGTATACCTTTAAGCAACTTGAAATTTATGCATGGGTACGTTACTCTGTACAAACACAACATTATACGCCTTATGTCCAGCGTATTATCTAGAGCAAACACTGCAAATTTAGGCATCTTATGTCGACGTTTATCGACATAAGTTAACTCATTAGTTCTGCAATTTGCGTCAAAGAATAAATTAAACAATTAATTTTTTAAGCATACCATCAAGAAATTATTTGAATGTTACTAATAAAAGTGAGTGTTATCACGTGGTTAGGACATTTTTAGGAGTTTCAATGGTTTAGTTTCATCTAAGGTAATCTGATGATTTGTAACCCTTTTCGTTACTAATATTACCAGTTTGCGTAAATAAAATGGTGAATAACACAATGTAATAAATACAAGATAATTGTTTAGAGTATTATCCGAAATAAACAATTTTACAGTCATTTTAAATTATACTCTTACTGTTCGGAATAGAGATTTATAATATCAGTGAGATCTTAATGGTTTACAATTGCTTTTAGAGTCCGTCTGTGAACGCTGAGGTCATGGAAGTCGACGGTTGCGTGTAAAATCCATTCTACTGGCTACTCACGTAACTATTAATTGGTCCAATCTAATACAATTGTTACTTTACAAACTTCAGGGACTATTGTAGTATACAGTTGAGATGATCATGAAAAGAGAGTCGGTACACTTAACATTTTAACTTTAACCCACAAGCCATTTAAATGTGTAGCCTATTCGTTGCCTGCATATGTAATATTTGAGCGTGGTATAACATGTGGATACCAAACCGTTTACATAGAGTCTGTTGTCACCTCTCCTTATAAATCGTTTGCTGCACTTCAACATCCCTACTCTGGAGCTAGACCACTTAAAAACATTTTTCTCTAAGCATTAGAGCATACACTACGGAAAAACTAAGTGACCTGATAGCTTAGCGATGGGTAAAATTGTTTTGGCCGAACACGTTACACTATGTTTACCAGCTATTTTGGGTTTTATTTCCTGGAACATATTTTTCAAAACCTGAAGATTCCAGACCTCTTATATCTCCGTAGATACTCACCCTCTCCAGGTCTAACTGTAATAGTAGCTTTTAGTTTAAGGGATATAATGCACCACACAGATTCGTCACTTAACATTGCCATTACAAACGAACGTCTTTCCACACGCCATACCAGCATTTTTTATACATCTTATTCCTATATATATGCAAGCAAATTCGAGTTTATTTTCCTCTTTGAAGTAAGATATTCTTAAATCGGGGACCATCTTGTTTCTGACCCTTACTGACATCTGACTAAAGCTTACAAGATCAATCATAAAATCGAGATTGTTCTCGCTGGATCAAATTTTACATGAATTTCAAAGATACAGTATAACCCCTTCCCTTAAGTTATAAATGAACCAAATTAAAATAAACTCCTATCACTGTTTGAAGTTCGTAAATATATAAATGATTTAAACATACGCAACCTTCTTGAGAATTGATTTCCAGTGATGCTAGCAATTGACACTTACGATAGAAGGTACTATATCTCCAACTGAGCAGTGTATTACTTTCAAGTGGTCGTTTACAATCTGTAGTTGCTTTATTTACGAATGTACGGTTTTGAAAAACACTGTAAATGCTGTAACAGCCCTTTCCCCCAGAATTGCACTATAAGCTACAGACAACGCATGATAGTTCGTATCCTTTCTCATATGGCTCGGGGAGAGAGATTGTTTCAACAAAATGTAAGAATCCTGCTCGACTCAATTTTTCTGTGCCCGAAATAAGGTCCGGTGACGCATCAACACAAATATATTCCGTTCTTGGCAATGTTTTCTTTTGTGCCATTAGATAACCTCGATATTCTAAACTCCAGTTACGCGGACATTCCGTTGTTCCGGGAATCATTAGTATAGATCCTCTATGTTGAATCAGGCATACTGAACAGACCGCATCGTAGTATGGCGATGCTGATTTGCTTGTTTCAAATATAGCTTCGTCGTATTCGTATTCGACTCCATACATGTGAGAACGGTGATCATTTTCAGTCTTGTCTACTTTGATACTGTACTTTGGAGTTCGTGGTAAGCAAACGTAGTTTGAACCACCTCCGTTATGGTTGTGAAAAGACGAGGCAACATATCCTAAAGACAAGACAACAGTACTATCAGTTAATGCTAATACAGCACGGAGGTTTGTCATCTATTTAAAAGTAAAAAATTCATCATTAACATAAAACATTTGTACATTATTCCTATGGGAAAGGTAAGAGGTGGCCACAAGGTTTTATGCCAGAGGACTCTCTCTCTCTCTGTCTTTGGGTTGGCTAAAGAACAATATACTATTCACGGTGAGCAAAGGTATGAAGATAAGGAAGATTCGCAAGACGCTTCGATGTAAACAAAACGGGCAACACGAATGCTTGAGCAGACTAAAATAAACAAGTAGCGAAAACAATAATTAAATATACTTCATGTTAAAATTGGTAAATATCTCCAAACCAAAGAGGGTGTGAATGTTTTGTAGTTACGAAGCACAAATTGTAATTCAAAATTCTACGTCCAGAAATGTGACATAGAATTGATGGCTACATCATGAGCGGAAAACTGGATATATTAACTATAAATTTATTTCCATAGTCCCTAATGCCGAAAGTTTGTTTTTTACCAATATAGTGAGATTTCGCATGATAACCGAGCTTAATCAATAAGATTGGACATTACAAAATACTTAGGTGACTTAGTTATTTGTAAAGTATGTTTGATTGTTAGCCCACACTTTCATGTAAATCAACCCTTTCGTGCTTGTTGTGTTTTGACTTCTAAATCGATTTGAAAGGATCGCCTTACCACTGTAAACTGTGCTTGTATTCCTGTCCTGTGAGCATCTTGCTTTCCCCCATCGCGTATAGACACTTGATCTTGTAGTTATCAATTTCAATTCATCACAGATACATGTTCCGTTGTGTCCTGCATAGACAAAAAAGACTTTAAATAGAAATAGAAAAATCAAATGTCGCGTCTTTAAAGTTCAACTAATTCTTGAATGCATTTATATAGTTATTTACTTGTCACAACGTTATGTTAACTACAACCTACTGTTCGTTATGACATCACTCCATCGACCACACATCTGTACAACAGGAAGCGTCTGTCTCTCTGTCGCCTCCTTTTTCAAGCATAAATAATTCTCTGTATATTACACAGCACCGTTACGAATAATCAGGAAGATACTTTTAAATCTAAACAGATTCTCCCTGAGGTTTATTAAGGTTTGTGTTATAATTTGACGATGTAGTAGAAAACCTCTGTACTTTCACTGGTATGTGAAACAAAACTTGTGACAGCTGATTTTTAATGCGGGCAAACTTAATTTACGTGTCTCCGTCGACATTATTTATTTAAAAATAAACTACTTTATAGTCTAGGTTAGTTTACCACCTCGAAGCAGCATGGAAAGAGCTGCTATTACTGCATTTCGTGAAAAACATGCTAACTTTCAACCTGTAATCAAGATTGTTTAAACATGGCATTATATATGAATAATTTCTCTTCATTTCCAATCACCTTAGTAAATAATGCATCTACTAAATACCAACACCTGCATTCTAAGTGCAATTTTACAATGGTTTCAAATTTCGCTCTGTTTCAACATCAAATCAACAAAATTGGCCTTAACTGCATTCTGTTGCAGCGCTCTCGTCTATTAAATGTCAAAGAAGTGTCCAATATTTTTGATACTATAAATACTTGTTCATTTGTACGATTAAATACAAGGATAACACAAACAATAATTGTAAATGGCTCATAGGAAAGAAAGTTCTCAGCGGTATTGGTAATACCAAATACCAACCAGATACCATATGTTATAATTAATCAAAAGGAATTACGCACTCTTCAAATAAATAAGTTTACTCTTGAGTTAAAATTCACGTGACAACCTAAAACTAAGGGCTTGTTTGCACGAGAATGGAACAGAACGAAATGGAAAGATATGGAACTGGTCCAGAAAACAACAGAATTTGTGCAGGTGTTCACACGAGAAACATAAGGAGCCTTCGATTCCGTCGAAGACTGGACGACTCTGAAAAGTTACCCGTAAAACAGAATGGAACGGAATGATTTGGCTCCAGTGTGAGCACATGTTTGGACGGGTCCGTCCATTTTTCAGATTAGTTTGTGCTTTTTATTTTTCGATCGTGGACAGAGACAACTTTCTTCTCTACAAGATCGGTTCTGTGGAGGAGCGTAGTTGATATGAGTAACGTTCCAGTGCCGTTTGAACACCTTCAAAAAAGTTCTGTTCCCGCTTTAAAGAAATTAAACGACTTCAAAAGATGACCATTCAAATATCATCATAGCGTGACTCGGAATCCCACATTATCCAAATAATTCGACACTTTAATTAGTACTGAAGGTTGGTGCGTTTCCAGCATTTATAGCATCAATGAAATCATCTTGTCTTGAATCATATCTTGCAAGAGCTACCAATCGATGAACTGCCATTTGTTATCCATTATTGGTACCAATTAAACTACTACAATGCTCTATATGTGATAACAAGGAGAAGCTACGACTATCACATGAAAGTGCTTCATTAGTTTTGATATAATGAAAATTACGCTGATAATAGCCTGTTTCCAACATATTCAATGGTGGTTAAATGTACTGGAAGAACCTCATACCTATTACAATTCAAGACCCTTTGCGGAACTATACTGGCTCTTTTATTATAACGATGACAATGGTGATGATGACCATGATCATGATGATAGTAATTGTCAAGGTTGAATGAGTTATGAAATGATTGTGTGACATGACACACGTCACATGACTAAGAGACATGGCACTGCTGCGAGATATTATTGTGTACACCCGTGTAGTTCTGTTTTGGATGTACGATTTCTGCTAATAATCAGTTACTGTCTTTTTGCTACGCAACAACTGGTGCAGTCATGAAGCTGTGCTTTGATATCGATTTTGACGCTTGGGTTTCTGTACTGGATTCTGAATTTTTATTGTTCTGTGCCACGAATTACAAGGCTGATCAGGATTCTGATGGATCACAGAAAGAAGCGCTCAAACTTGCTCTGCTCAAAACAAGCATCGAAGAACAAATTTTGAAGCAGAACACGAAGATTCCTGATGGCAGAATGACCTACGAAACCCTTCTCAGCGAAGTGAAGCAGATCTGGGCTAAAGGGGAGTCCCAGCACATTACGGCAGAGGACCTTCCGGCTGTCAGCACCCAAACTGATTTCAATTTGTTCAAGAATCAAGCAAAAAGGCTCGCAGTAGTTGGGTATACAGATGCTATGCTAATAGAGCTAATGAAGGCTAAAATCACGGATCCTGGGCTGAAAAATATTATCATCTCGAAGGAGTTTGAGTGGATTCGCAAAACCATGGTCTTTATGGATAAACTCGATCTTCCCTGTCAAACAGCCAGTTTTCAACCAAAAAAGTGACCTTCTTCCAATCCAAACCAGTACCAGAATTACAAGTGCTATAAGTGTGACAAATTTGGTCACATTCAGGGTCAGGAGCCATAAGGTCTTCTGCTGGGGCTCCAATTGTAACATGTAACATTAGTGCTGGATCCCAGCCTTCAATGCAAGTGAAGTGTTTATTGGATACCGGCAGCGATATCAACCTTGTATCATAATTTTCAGAAACATTTGGGTCCTGATATCAAACCAGAGCACAAATCATTTTTATTGGCTAATCAGCATGTTATTCAATCGCATGGTGTTGTTTACCTGACAGTGTGCTACAAGGGCATCGAGAAAGTCCTCAAATGTTATGTTATTGACTCTTGCATCTTTCATATGGTTTTGGGCAAGCCTGCTCTTCGAGCCTTTGGGATTTCCTTAATTTTTTCGGCCATTACAGAAGAGACAAACTTTTCGCAAGTTTTATTGGGATTGCAATTATTGACCGAACAATCACAAACCATTTCTGATTTGCTCTATGAATACAGGAACCCTTTTGAGTTATCCGGGCCCGTCTGTCAGACTATAGAACATACTAAAGAGCTGGAGCCAGGGTCAACAGCCTTTCGATCATGCCCATATAAACTTCCCCACGATTTGTCCATTGAAGCTTCTAAACAAATCGAGCATATGCTCAAGAAAGGAATTATAAAAAAATCGAAGTCGCTGTGGAGTTCGCCATGTTTCTTTTTAAAAAAGAAGACTGGGAAATGGCGTTTTGTGGTCGATTTTCGGCATCTAAACAAAATAAATAAAAAAGGTGCTTTCCCCATACCAAATATAGACAGCATTCTAAGCACATTTGCAGGTTGTGATCATTTTACGACTTTAGACCGCCAGAATGGGTACTGGCAAGTTCCTTTGGTGGAATCCAATAGAGAAATGACGGGTTTTGAAATGGACGGCGAGTTATATGAATTTAATGTGATGCCGTTCAGACTTTGTAATGTGCCCGCTACGTTCCAACACCTTATGAACACTGTCTTGGCTGGTTTGAAAGCAGTTCCGTATATTGATGACATTATTATTGCATCACATTCTTTTAAGAACCACATGCAGGATATCTGTCTTGTACTCAAACGCCTACAGCATCACAACCTCAGACTACAAGCATCTAAATGTATGATTGGAGCCCAGTCTGTGAAGTATTTGGGTCACATTATATCGAAGCATGGACTGTTTCCAGACTCTGAAAAGTTGAATTTTATCAAGAATGCTAAGCCGCCTTCCTCGAAAAAAGAAGCCGACAGATTCTGCGGATTTACAAATTATTTATCCCGATATATCCCACATCTAGCTGAACATTTAAAACTGATCTTCGTTGCAAAAAGTGCCAAGGGTAAATTTATATCGACAAAAGAGTGCACTAAGTCTTTAAGGGTGTCAAAGCTGCGGCTGAAAAAGCCATCAGTCTCAAATTTCGGGACTTTTTGAAAAATTCTTCCTATACGTCGACACAAGCGACGCTACCATGGGTGCTTGCCTTTCTCAAAATTTTGGCCCACTTGAATTTATAGTCATACTGAAAGAAACTTTTCCGCAACAGATAGAGAATTTTGCACTCTGATGAAGGCTATCAAGCATTTTAAACATATTATTCACAGTTACGAAACCACCGTGTATACTGACCACAATGCCCTGATTTCCATGGTGAACAATCGTCCTCCTGCTAATTGACGACATGCATGATACCTGATGGAATTATCGGATTTTAAAATTGAACTATTGCATATACATGGACGAGATAATGCCTGTGCTGATTATTTCAGTCGTGATGTGAATAACTCAATTTTGAACCCTAATGTGGAACCCTTGCTACCGATGCGATTTAGCTCTGCTGTTCATAAAAATCTTACCAACGATATTGTGAAGCATTACCATGATGCAGGCCATTTCAGTCAAAACAAAGTGCGAAAAGCACTTCTGGATGCAGGCTACTGGTGCAAGAATCTGGGATCAAACATTCGTGCTGTCGAAGATCGTTGTGAAATATGCAAACGAGCCAAATCCCACACTTCTCCTGTCACTATGGGCCATTTGCTCAATTTGGATACCTGCCAACCCCGCGAATTTTTGTCAATAGACATTGTCGGACCACTGCCAGTCTCTTGAGCGCAATGATACGTAATTACGATGATCGATCATGCTTCAAAGTACATGATTGGTGTTCCCGTTGGTCCTCCATTAAAAGTATTGAAGCGCATTTCCGAACAATTAGTTTGTACTATCGATGGACAAATTTTGAATTTGGGCAATTGTAAACCAGTATTTTGAAGATGTCGACAATCTTAGAGAGGGGATGATGTCAAGGTTGAATGAGTTATGAATTGATTGCGTGACATGATACACATCACATGACTATACATGCATGTAGTTCTGTTTTGGATGTACGACTTCTGCTAGTAATCAGTTACTGTCTTTTTGCTACGCAACAGTAATGAGACTGAATATTGAAATAAGAAGAAAGTTAAAATGATGAGAATGATTATAATGAGACGATGATTAGAATGATGCTGTTGATATTATCAGAGATACCGATGATCAAATCTAGGTTATAGATGTAACGATGGCAACAACGATGATAATCAGGATGATAACAATGATAACGATGAGACGATGGTTATGATAATGAGGATGACAATTATGATGATACTCATGGTAGGGACTATTATAACGAAAGGCAATAATGAGATGAGGAATATAACAAGCATGACACTGATATGACTGATGATGACAGAGTATGGTTATTAATGCAGTGGTGATATTGTTGTTGATGATATCGAAAATAATGACTTTGATGATAATTGTGATAAAAATGTTGTTGTTGTTGCTGTCGTTATATCAGTATTGATAGTGATGGTGATTAGGATGCTTATAAAGATTATACTGCTGTTGTTGTTGTTGATGATCATGATTTCAAAGATGATGATGATAATGATGATGATGATGGTGGTGATTATGATGATGATGATGATGATGATGATGATGTTGATGATGTGATGATGATAGTGGTGGTGATTATGATGATGATGATGATAATGATGATGATGATGGTGGTGATTATGATGATGATGATGATGATGATGATGATGTGATGATGATAGTGGTGGTGATGATGATGATGATGATAATGATGATTATGACGAGGATGATGATGTTGATGTTCATGTTGATAATAATGATGATGATAATGTTATTGTTGCTGTTGCTGCTGCTGCTGCTGCAGTTGTTGGTGTTGATGATGATAATGATGACAATTGCTGTTGTTTTTGCTGTTGTTGATGATGTTGATGATGATAATGATGACAACGTTGTTGTTGTTGCTGTTGTTGTTGATGATGTTGATGATGATAATGATGACAACGTTGTTGTTGTTGCTGTTGTTGTTGTTGATGATGATGTTATGAAGATGATGTGATGCTGATACTGATAATGATGAGGATGATAATGATGATGATAATGTTGCTGTTTCTGACGACGACGATGATGATAATGATGACAATGTCTATGATTATGATGTTTTTTCTGGTATTGTTTTGCCTTACCTGTTTCACCTGGTGGTCCGACGGGGCCTGGCAGACCATCTATACCAGGAGGTCCCCTGAATCCCTTAGGTCCTCTTGGTCCTCGTAACTACAAAGATTCAAGGGAATCAAGTGTTGATAAAAAGGGTATTAACATGAGCATGCTGATTGGCATGGCGTAATAATCGATAGAAACTATTCGCTCATAAAACTGTGAATTACGTTATCGTTAGCTGCCTGTATTGAAAAAGTTATAATCTCCAGTTACAAAACCATATTCCCAATCAATATTTATTCAACGAAGGCATATTTACAGGTGAAGTTATGCTATATTCTCAGCGGCAAAACTGGCCCGGCAAAGTTGGTTGAGGTTCTGCAATAGAATAAAATGCTTCAAAAACCACACCCTGAATTGAGCCAATATTGTAGGAAATAATTTGCCACAACTTTGGCGAAGCAAAGTTTTCATTGAATTAACTTTTAACACCACATTTAAATATTTAAACAGTGACACTCCAGCTTTCCAGAATAGCAGGACTAGATGTTGACATAACAATGAGGAACGTCCTACGTAGTTGCCTCTGAACCAATTAAATTAGTTCCACCTTGACCAGATTGAGCAGGAGAAATTTGTTTAAGGCTATTGTGAAGCAGGACTAAATTGACAATCACCGATTGTAAAGTATGCCAAAATAAAGTATGCCATGAAAAGGCAAAGGCAATTGCAGTTTGGTCCAACTGTAGCCGTAGCAAGGGGAGCCTACAAACAAAGTGACTCTGTAGGAGCATGCTAAGAAATATTTTTGGAATGTCTGAAAACTGTTGGTCGTGCTGAGCAGGACAAGCAGGACCTTTGGCTTTGCCACTGTATATTCATGATTTTTGTAGATTACTTACGTTTTGGTACTCTTTTGGTAGATATCAATCAAAAGTAGAATTTCTTAGCTAACACAGAGGGGTGTGATTTCAAAGAAAGGTACAATGTGTACTTGTGCACACGACAATGGATTAAAAAGTCTTTGATATAATATACCTCTGCACCAAATAGAATAACGTTTGTTGGAATAAAAATCGATGCCTGTAAATCTTCCTCCTACCTAAGCAAATATTTCTTAGCAAACCTCTCTCACAACTAATTCACCTACGTCGTTTTAATTGCAAACGGAAAAGATCACAGCGTGTGACATCCTAGGTCAGAGAATTGTAAGTGCCCGTTCAGTGAGCCGTGTGGGATATTTTGACTCTGAATTTATCTTCGCAAGATATAATGTTGGTAAATTAAATACAGAAGATGTCTAACTTGAGAAGAGGAACCGTGGCGTATCCCCTCCATCTGACCACACCTTACAATTCCTTACGCCTTCCAGTTCTCCTCACAATTTTACATGACATGTTTGGTGATGAATTCTAAACGTGATCTTGGGACATGTGAAATGGAAAAGAAAGCGTAACAAGAACCCTGTCAGGCATTGCTTTGCCATGTTATCAGTTACTTTCTGTTGTAAAGGAAGGTTTTTATATTAACATCACTTGCGCTGCATGTTCAGGTGTTTCTTGAGTTGTTGTATGTCGGTTGTAATGAGATTAACTGCTGTATTTTTTGAGTTCTTTGATGGTTATGCAAATGTTTTGCTTTCGCCCTCCATCTCCCACTCAAATTTCTGAAGCTACTATGGTCATGATAACATAGACCGTAACGAGTCTACATGCTTATGACGCTAAAGTGAATCAAAAAACAAGATTCAATACAGGTCATTCAGTAACCTACGGTCTTTCTTCCGCTCAGGAGTATAGTCTCTTTCGTCAGTATAGGCTACTGACGTGGAAAAAGGACTGACCCGCAAATTTCAGTCCTTAGGACCTGGAATGCTCTATTGCCAAAATGCCTTGTCTCGAGAGTCTTAAAAAATGTCCGACAGACAATATTCCCAGCCTGCGGTTTGATTGAGGGATCACGGTTATCGCATTCTAAGCCATCCGACTACATGTAATAGGATATGGAAATTGTAAAATTCCGTCATAACTTGCTTAATTTCTTGCCCCTTCACAGGTGCATGAATGGGTTGGCGCAGCAGAATGAGTAGTTCATATACATCACTTCAGACATAAAAGAATTGACATTTGCTTTCGACGTTTTCTTTTATACTTGTTGTTCCAATCTTTCTGTGATTATACCGGAGGTTTTCATACATCTATTCTAACAATTCATATTGGCCCCATGGCACTACATTTTAGTGAATCGGCTCAACATTAATGACATCGGAGAGGATTGGAAAGACAATTTGAACTGTAAAGGATAGCTGGTTACAAACAAACCCTAGCTTTCGCTTATCTGAAGTTTGGCAGCTTAGTAAACGACACAACTGTACTCCTCGTAAGATTTCTTCATACGATTGGCTGACCCTCGACGTACATCATGAACGGGTTACCTATAACTACAAAAATCTTTTTCCTTTGTCCAATCATAAGGACAAAAGATTTTCGAACCCTGGGCTAGTTGACCTTTTGAAACACTATCGAGGCTACTCTTCACAGAGTTAGATTGAGTGTTAGGAAACTGGCATGGCCTTGACCAATGAATAGGTAACAGAGAGACGGGGATAGACCTGCAAGCATGCACATTGCAGCCTCTACATCACAGGTGACGGAAAGTTTACAGTTTAGGATGTGGAAATGTACTTTAATCAGTAGCTGAAGTATTATATACTGGAAATAACGAAGGCCAAAAGAGGGCTATATGAAATGAATTTTCAATAAGAACATTTTATAATTCGACACGTTCCACCTTACGTTCTCGCGTCTCAACAGAACAGCTATTGTACTCTTGCAAACTTAGAGTTTAGTAACCGTTTGGTACTCTGCCATAGCTCAAAATGTATTGAAAAAGTCTTGTATATACTTAACAGCGCAGGGACTAACATGGTCGTCTTCCTATTTTTGTTTCATTGAAACTGTCTTTGTGAACATGGAGAGTTCGTCTTTTAACTGGAACTCTAATAATTGCGTAATTTTTTTATCTTTCTATGAGTAATGTGTATTTAGCAGAAATTGATCTACACTGTGGTAAAAAATTCTGCTATCTTGTTGTCTGACGTTTCATGCTCTAATAATGGACAGACGTAAACGGCTTTCGTACTATAGTTTGCCTATATTTCAGCCTTTCAAAGCAATTTTCCAGTATTTTGTTCTTTGAATACATTCCTATGACAGCTGCCTTCTAAATAACTACTTCGCCTATTGAGTTATCGGGTTCGTCATCTAGCAATGTGATATTTTCTGTCTTTTCAATTACGCCGATAATAGATCTATATCTTAACGGCGGGAGACTGGCGGTCAGATTCGAACAACTCTTAAGAATCGAGAATTTTGTCATTTTCGGTTGCAGATAATTCCAGACGAATTAGAGCTAACAGGTACTTTTCTTTTCCCCTGGAGCGTCCGCTCAACCACAAGGAATCCAAATTAGCCTAAAGCTCTGTCAGTGTGCCTCGTTCATTCAAAATCATGCATTAAATGTTTTCAACCCTGATAAAACAAGCTTACATGCTTTAAGATTAAAAAATAAAAAGGTAAATGGATTCAATAGATTCCCTACTTTACTAAAAATGCATTTCAAACTATGGAGTGAACAGCACGTTTATCCTGTCTAAAGTCGTAAGTTAAGTCTGTGCGCAACGTATTGAGATGTCGTTCTGTCATCATGGTGCGGTTCCTGAGAAATATGGCACCCGGTCCAAATTGTTCCTGTCTCACTTTCGTGTTATCAAAGATAACGGACGTTATTTACACTTAATTTACTGGAGGCATTTAAAGTGAGGCAAACTAACTTGTACTTAATTGTATACTGTAACAATTAGCTTTTGCTTAATTGTACTGTCATAAGACTATATGTAGCGTCAGTTGCATTAAAGATCAATTCATACAAACGTAAATTGTCATCACTAAAGTTCGTATGAAAGTGAGGCAGGGCTCCGTTTGGTCGTGCCTGATCTGTCGAGATAATTGTTCTCAAAATGAGATGGTGCGGCTATCTATGTTTCAGTATGCTGACCATTTAAGGTAATAGGACTCAAAATGTCTCCAGATGAAATTCATTTGTGAAACTTCGCAACCGTGGTGCATTCCGAGTCGACAAAACTTGAATTTTAGAACAGATTGCCTGACACAAAAGGTCAGCAGAATCAATTCACCATTAAAAAATAAAATGATTGTTGTGTTTTCCTTCTGTGTAAAAGTTTTCAAAGTTAAAGCATTTGTAAGATACCTGTACGTCTCTGCAAAAAGCAAGAGGTAATGCTTTTCTAACGCATTTGATCTCTTTATTGAAATCAAGCTAGTCCATTTACAGGAACTTGCTTACCGCATCTCCTTGCAATCCTGCCGGGCCTGGTGGCCCACGAGGTCCAGGTGGCCCAACTGGACCAGGAGACCCCATAAATTTTTCCTTGCAGTTGCAAATTCCTACAATTAAGCATAGGGAAAAATCGTTGTAAAGTAAGACGGAACTGAAAATTGTAAACGTGAGGCTAATAAAAGTATCTTTCGCTTATCATCAGTCTGTTTGATAACTTGTAACAGTACTTATGACAAAACAAATGTACGTTTCAATTCCTTTACCTGGTCGTTGTCCTTTTATGAATGTATATTTTGGTTGTAAATAGCAGATTTCGCAAGTCTTCAAGCCACTGTAGCATATTTTAAAGCTCTCAGCGAAGAGTTACTACATATTTGTTTATACCCTCTCTTCCGCAAAATTATCTATAACTAATCCTTATATAAGTAAGGAATCAAAATGTACAGGCAAAGACTGTTTCACTACTTATGTTTGGCTCCAGTAAAACATAAACCTTGCTCAGGATTTCTAATTTAATCTGCTATTTCTGCTTCAGTTTAGGACAACACTATTAGAGTGTTTACAAGCAACGTAGTTACGTAGTAAAAATCAAGATGATATATGGCAGGTTGTTTTTCTTCCATTAATTATAAAATTCAATAACGATAAACATCAAAGACTAATTTAACGAACAAATTCCTGCAACATGTTGAACATACTCCGAGGCCACCTAAGAAGCACAACATGCAAGCTTTTAGTTATAGCAACATCTTTGTTACTAATGGTAAAGATATTGGTGACGCAGCAAAATTGCCTAAAAAATGCACTCAAACTGTTTTCCGAGCAAATCACACTTGATGATAAAAATCCTAGTTGTAAGTAGCTTAGGATGAAAATTTGCAAGATGACAATTTTCCCTTCCTTACTAAAGGATTAGGAATGTCCCTGCTGTGTTGAGGGAAATGTCACGTTGCTTAAATTTCAGTTGAAAAGCTTTAATTCGTCCGAATACTTCAATAACATGCATACATAAGTTTGCATGTAAGGCTGATGACACAAAGGGCAGGTGAAAGACATACTTTGCAGCACGCATAAGATCTAGTAAGTGTTTGTTCACTCTTCCCACAAATTTATGGCATTAATTTAAGGTGGCCCTACGTCCTTTCCATCAAAGAGGATTATTCGGTATTTTATTGTGTTTTACAACTAGCAGTTTCGGCTCAATGAAGAAAACCTACAGGTCGCCACATTTACTTGACATGAGCAACAGCTCGTGGCCATTAACGAAAGTGTATAGAAATACGATTATGATTTCGCACGTCAACAAAATAGAACTTAAGTCTCCTCTAGCCTTGCTTCTACATGTACTTGCGCAAATATGAATATTTTAAAAAAAAATTTACATATATTTGGTGGAGTGAAAAATATTGCCTTCTGCGTAGTAGTCAAAATAACAAATAATATTTGGTTATTTATAAGCATTTCGGTAAGGAAGCAAAATATTTTGAAGTCAACAACGTGAGCTGGTTTGTTAAAGAAAGTCACTCACAAAGTAAGGAATGTGAATAGGAAGCAAGGGCAGGTGATCTATCCTCCCATCTCAAGCAACAACTGTTAGCTTTCAAAGACGGTTTTGAATATACAGGGGACCCTGGGATTCACGCAGCAACAGAAATTATTTAAACGCATTAAACTTTCACAACAAAGATTATGAAAAGACAAAACATTTTCAATAACACCATGGTTATATACCTGGGGGTCCCATGATTCCATCTCTTCCGGGTGCTCCTGGCGGTCCAGGAATGCCATTATGACCAGGAAGGCCTGTAGTGAAAACATTAAAAATTGAATTATTCGGATGTCTCAAAAATACATTATCTGAAATTAAACTTTAGTATAACAATTCAGCAACGTTTATGATGTCAATTGTATCGATACTACTTGGCTCGGGTCCTATGTTTAGATTGTTTCCTTTACCTTATGAGCATTTCTATCAAATTCAATGTTATTTAATCATTGTGTCATGAGCCCATTATTTTTGGTTTGGTCGGTAAAACTAAATCGTTTAAGACAGATCAATATTGGCTACTTCAAAGGTACCTTATTTGTCGTGCGAAATGACTATAGGTCTATATGTGATTACTTAGATGACTTTTATTCTCCCTTATCTCAACTTCTCATTTTGTTTACAACCTACGTCGACATATTTTCTGAGACTTGAGAAAGAAGGTTAACATATAAAGAATCATACCGTCCTCTTTATGCAGCGCTAAATTCCGGACATTTCGGAAATTAAAAATAAAAAACAAAAATTACACAAAAGCTCCTATCGAATCAAACAGTGGTTCCCTAATGATTACGTTAATGCAAAATTTCACCTAGCTGTTCTTAAATGAACACTAGTCGACAATCAAACATATTACTAAAATTAAAAGTCATACGATATGACATTATCGTTGAAGATGTACTACATCCGAAATTGACACTCAAAAGAAGTTGTACTTCGGCATCTTACCTGCCATCTGTGAATACATTTAAGAGAATGTGGGTAGATGGGTTCGAAAGTTAAATAATGACTTTGTTTATGCAGTTGAAAATGTAAATAAATACCAACAAGCTTTTACCCTGCCCTAATTAACTAATAGTTAACTGATATTGCGAAAAACAAAAGATGGTAAAGTACATCCTTTATCTGAGCGGTCCGAAGTAAATTCGCAACGAACTATTCAACCAAACCGAAAATTCGGATAAACGGCGACGATATTCTTGTCCTTTATAAAGTAAATGTGTTACTGCACATTTCAGTGAAGGAACAAACTACCAGAAAAGTTTGAATTCATTACAGTGGAGGCCACGCGCATGGCTGCGGCATTCAAAAGTAATAAACGCGTGCGGAAGGAGCGCGCAACTTTCTTAGTACCAAAAAGCGGTTTTGTGAAGCATGTTGACAAACTTGTTAATGATTTTGTATTGAACCACCTAGTAAAATCACTCTGTTAGCATTGATCGGTACTTTCAAAATCTCTTAAAAAATTTCTTTTTACTCTCGGCGTTTGGATATCAGAGTTTCCGATAAATGTCCGGATAAATGAGGATGCACTGAATAGGAAAAAAAGTTAATGTCTTTCAGTGAACGTGTAAACAAAACTTTTTCCACATATAGCAATACTAAGATGGTGTGGCCTACTTAATTTGCATTAAGTAACTTTCTTTGGTGTTTGAAGAGCCAAGCCCTCCTTTGTCATCATTTACTGGACTGAAAACCTTCTTACGCGGAATGTAAAACTTTAGACTCACAGTTTTCAAATAGAGCGTACCCTCACAGAAAGTTCCATACGTAAGCAACAGAACTTGTGCTGTCGTGCACAGGTTCGTAAGGTCGAATCTGTGTAAAAGGGACATTGGATGTTGTAATGTCATAGAATTCTCTTTATCTTTTCACTCGTATTCTTGATGTAGGGGAGTCAAAATTCGTTCAATTGTTTTTCTTTTTGTTTGGATCCAATCTTGGTATTCAACGACATTCCGGACTACTAACATGTTTTCTTTCCTGATGACGTACAAAACGTACGAATTTCCCCTGCTTAAAATCTTCCCTAATGAACTGTCTAGTTTTCTGATACTATTTTACATACAAAGCTTAATAAATTGGTGTATTGAATAGGAATTATATGTAATCTCTAATGTTATTGCTCATTAAAAATGTCTAGTAATAAGTAAAGAGTGTTGTATTATGTTGAGAATGAAAGTAAAGTTATAATGACTAACAATCTCAGCACTAAACGAGAATGTCTCGACAACAAAAGTATTATATTTTCTGATGAGGTATTCAACAGGATAGACGGATAAGCAAGTCTGGACGACTAAATAGCTGGATTGCAGAGCTCAGTAGAAAGGGTAGGTAGGTAAGGATAGGGATAAGTAGATTTCTGAATTAATGCATGCCATCTGCTCTGTGACATAAATGTACCTTGCTTAGGCTGACATTGGACTTTTAATAGATAAGAACGACTGCAAAGCAGTCTGATAGCCATTGCTCAATTTTTCAAGGACTGAAGTCTATTATATCAAGTGTCTTGCTAGAAACACTTGTGAAGTAACAAACCATGGGAAAAGAACACGGAAAAAAGAAAGACCTAAAGGCTACTCAAAAATAATTCTTGAAATCTTGCTAATATGCACCTGCTTAAGCATAAATCTTACTTTAATTTCTTAGCCAGTGAAACCCTCATGGGATTTAAATTCGGAGCTTTGACGGTGCCTCACGTGTAAGGACTTTTGCTGAGGGACCGGGCATTTAGAATCGGATGCTCTATGCCACCACCGATAGCTAGATTCGAGCCCCTCCCTTCGGATTGGAAGTCAACGGCTCCAACCACTACGCCACGGCTTCCCTACACTATATTGTGCCTGCTTGAACATATTGTCTCCTAAATCCAATCCTTAATCGTCCAGTTACCACTAGAACACTGGACAGCAAATAAAGGCCATTTTAGCCCATTCAAACTATATGCTGTACCCAGCAATGTCTATTTCTAGTTTGTGTCCCCTTAAGTGAGCCTCAGACTTCATCATATAGAAAAAGAAAACTAAAACCAATAAATGCTCTACTGTCCCTGCTCTTGAATAGCAATTAGTAGTTGAAAAAGTATACCGAAGAAGTATCAAGACAAATCGATATAAAAACCTATACGTAAAGAACGGGTAACAGAGCTGAAGGAAGAACCTTGAGAGAGTAAGCGAGTGCAAAAACCTGGTGAATACAGTTGAAAAGCAGACCTTAAAACTTTGATACGGTTATACTTTTAGGGATAAAAAATAATAGACATAACTTCTTCGAGTTCTGTAAAAATTATCGGTAAGACGAAAAGCTTGACTTTGTGTTTGGCAACTAACTATTTCAACATACACGATGTAAATTAAAGTCAAGCAATCAAGACCGAAGTGTAAACATTGCTGAAGCTTCAGATCAGGGCAATACGATTTAGTATTAATAATCACCATAAGGAGTGAAAATGGTGGTGATTTGTTTTGAAAATTGTAAGAATTTCATGCCCTACGTTTGCTCGTGGAGTAAATATTTGACAAAATTTAACAGACAGTCATTACATGACTAAATCCTGGATTATGGAAAATAAAGATACGGAAAATACTTAAGCTTGAAATTCGGTCAAAAGATGTCACTTGGATACCAACCCCTAATGTGCTTAAGAGTACATTCGTTGAAAATAGCATGTTTACCTGCTGTTTACTCTTCAAAGTAAAGTACAGGATATCAAGAATGGGTTATCGTCCTGCTTAAAACGTAGTAACACTTCAAAAACAAAGTAAAAAACGTATTAAACATGACAGATACTCACTTGAAACTTCACTAAGATTATATCATTCCTACTATCTATAATTAAACTACGGAATTTCTCTTCATAGGAAATTCGTTGCTATATGTAATATACCATTTAGATATAGTTCTAACTATCGGATGTTTCATTATCCTAAGCTAACTCAATACTAAACTACTAAATGTTAAAAGCTATTGCAATCATTCACCTGACAATGCAGACGACATTGGAAAGAAAACGCTACATGTAATGCGATTTTTGGCCTTTAAATAATTCTATGCAATTATTGAAGTTACTGATTTTGATGAAAATTATTCAGGTGCAAATAGGTATTTTGCGTACAGAGAGTAATGCACACATATAGGCGCCTTTCTCCACAGTTATGGAATGGTCGGGCCCCCCACACACTAGAGGATTACCTCCCAGCACGCCACTGGTTTAGAGGATGGATAGACAGCAAAAGCTTTAAGTATTTGACAAAAATATTCATTCGCAAGTGAATTTGCACTAGGATTCTAGCGTTCACAAGTCTGTAATTCACAAAATGTGCCACTGCAATCTGGAATTGTCATCTAACAAGGTACTTGATCTTTAACATACTTTCCTTCACAGAGACCAGTTTTAAAACCACTTTGTCACTTGTTGGGCGAATACAAGGTTTCAAATTGACCTAGGGGTAAAGTTTATTGGGTAAATCCCAGGACGTACGGGCGTCTGAATATTCCCTTGTAAAGTGATATTGACGTTTTATAAGACAGAATATGTAAGATAGAGGGTAATTAACCTTCCATCTGCAAATACTAATTTTGTATGAAAAAAGTGTCTGGACTGAGGATGACAGACGATGTTTGTGTGAAAAATTTCTAAAACATCAATATCAAGTCTTATAACAAATTTGTTATTTATGATAGTTTTTACCGTACCTGGTCTTCCTTGTGGTCCAGGAGGCCCTGGCCGGCCAGTTAAACCAGGTGGACCTCGACATCCACAGTCATCGTCTGCAGGTGCTGTGGAATTCCAATTGTCGAAGTAAGTTTGGTTTACCCAATCTTCTAACTTTCCCAGATAGTTGATCCTACAACAGAGGAAACCAAACTAACATTTCAGTGTACGTATTAACAAAAAGGTGACAAAACAACGACTGGCAGCCAACGATTTTTAGTTCCCTAAAACTTCAATCTCAACTGGTTAAATTTTATACAACGAAAGGGATTTGTGCAAAATTACATAAAATTTTGGTGTTGCATATATTAATGTAAATACTTATAATGATTTACATAAAATGAGACGGTTTTCGAATATAGCTGACAGGACTCTCTTACTTCGCTAATAATTTAACACGTACCTACGTTTGCTACAAACGTGAGAAAACTATGATTAAGGACAACAAGCATGTTTGGAATATTAAAAATCTGTTGCTTAATACAACGTTTGAGTTTTGTATCCATGGCAGGATCTCCTGTTTTCACACTTAGAATTTTACATTGAAGACTAATTTGCTCATTATCATTGCATTTCTTTGCAGGCTTAAGCTAATTTGAAAACTCATTAATTGACGATACAAAGTTTTCGAGCACAGTTTAAAGTTTCAAAACCTTATTCTTCTTTAAATGCTATAACAACACCATAATTATTCTTGAAAGTTCTGTGCAGCTGTTTAAAATGGTTTTTTTTTTATTCTTTCGTCTGTATTCTTTATCCTTGTCAACTTCTTTAGATCATTGGATTTTCCTCCACTTCGAATTTTTTTTCAACAAATAATAATAAATGCACATTTCAAACTTTTCTACAAGTCAACAAAAATAAATAAATTCTTTTGTTCTTCAATAAGAACCTGCTCGATAAGCAGCTAGGGCTTGATTGACCTGGACATTTAAGAACCGGAAGGCCCAGTTGCATTACTGTGAGCTGGTCCCTATTTGCTTCATTTTAGGGCAGTTTTAAAAATTAGATAATTGCTGTAACAATTGTCAAAGGCTTGCTATAATCGCTCAAAAAAACCACTAGCTACATAGGTATTATTTCTTCACACAAGTTGCAGCCTAAATTTGAGGATCTCTCGGAAAAAGCTCCTTTTTAAACGGGGAGGGTAGAAGTAAGCAGTTATGAGGGCTGGACAAAAGTCTTGTGTAAGTACACTAAAAATCAAAAGTTTGAATAATCAATAGAATGAACAGCCTGTCTGTATTAAAAACAAAATATTTTCAAAAATGTTAAAGCATTGTATAATTCTAAGTGTGTGTGCGCGCATGCGTGCATGCATAGCTGCTTTCCTATGATTATGTTTTCATACACTAAATAGCTATAAGCCCCAGACTGGACATGTGACTGTGAAATGCACCACAACGATATTGACATGTATAATGTTTATGTAATAATTATGGTAATTTTGTCAGTTACCTAATCTTTTGACTGACAGTCTAATTCCTTGTATTTACCTTGTAACGCTGTGATTTAGTTGCGATTGCTAGTGATTGAGATAAGTCCGTGTGTGTTCTTTTGGTTCATTCTGCTCGTCAATTTTGTATACAACAAGGACATTAAAACATGCATTACTTCCTTTTCTCCTCTATTTCTATTGACTTAGTGTCTATCCTATATTATGAGTCAACCAGTGGCGGGAGTCAACCTGCTAAGACAACTTTGTTAAATTGAATTCAAGTAATAAAATGTCGCCATTGCCGACTGATACGGCTCCTTCTTCTTCATCATAAAAAATCGCCACGCCGACTGATACAGCCTCCAAACCGAGGAAGACCCCAAAACAGGACCAGTCGAATGAAAGCATTAATACCGAAAGTCATATACTAGTGTCACCATACCAAAGACGAGACTTGGGAGAAAGATCTGAAAATGATCGTAGACAAACATTAACCAGGCAAATGACACTAAAGCAACTACAGAAAGAAGCGATTCAGAGTGTAGCTTGTCAGAAAAAGCTACGTAATGAGAGGAACCGTAAAGAGTAAGGAGGAAACAATTCGCAAAACGGCTTCCTCCGACTTGGGTCGATCTCGAAAGTGAAATAATTTGCAAATGATCAAAATTTGTCAAATAGTTATCTCAGGCTCTGCAGCCCACGACCGATACCGCAACGAAGTGATATGTACAGTGAAAACATTAGATCAGCTAACAGAAGCGTTGAATGGAGAAGGGTTCGAGTTGAAGGCTCCTCAGTGTCCCGTCATTTGGTGCCCCAAAACCACAGGACAATTGAAAGAAAAATTCATGTGAGCACTGCCTGTGGTAACCTTTATAAAGATCAAATTCCAAAACATGCTTCGGACCCATCGACGAAGTTTGCCTGGACGTCGATCAGATTGCTGGAGGAGCTAGCTGCAATTTTGGGCATTTACTGAAGTGACATTTCATTTACAAGATCACAAAGCTAAAGCCACTATTTGACTCTTCACTGCAAACAAGTAAGCGTCCATGGTCATGCACATGAAATATCAGGTCACATTGCCTGATCATGACTCTGTTGTAGCTCCTCAACATTAGTTGATACCCTCGGTCTTTGGTGATATGAAGGAAAGCAGAGACCCGAAAAATGACAAAAATCTTGGGCTGATAAACGTGCTTGCAAATTTGCTGAACACACGCCTGTTAAAATCTGGTCGGGCCTTGTCATAGATGGCAATATTTTTTAGAAATTGTAAAGTGTTCTGATGAAAAATTTAGTATGAGTTTTCAATCATCGTAATTGAAAGTTGTTCCTACCAACACCTATTCCAGTGGTATTTCATATGCTAAGTGGAATTAAGTGGGAAAAAGATGCTACGTACTTCTCGCTGTATCAGAATATTTCGTTTGCAAAACTGCTTGATGCTCAAACAAGCTGCAAAGAAGTATCTTAGGGAATATCATACGAATATTCCTGTACTTCTGTGGATCAAGATTTGATCAAACGACGCATATTTTCCTATTGTGGCTTGTACTTTCGGACTATCAAAGCAAAAACGCTTCACAAAGCTAGTTGTATGGTCACTCGGGGTCACAGTGAAAGTTAAACAGGGCGTGTACGACCATTGCAAATCGCACCCGACAATGGTAGCTTTTGTGTGTGATGGCATTAGAAGAGATGGAGTGGGTTTCAATGACAATGTTGATACTGAAAAGTCTGATCTGGAAAATGTGACTGATAATTAAAATAAAATGGGTACTCCAGTCATTGATAATGATGAAGTTCCCAGGTCAGATGAGGACCGAGTAAAGTGATATTGTGTTGAAAGGTTTATTAATATCGGCCTTAGAGCCTTGTTGTTTTAAAAATATGTGATTGAAAATCCATTGTGCATTGTTCATTAAATCTTTATTAATGTGTTGTTATCTTGTCATTAGGAGGGGGTGTTCTTGCGAACGTGTTAGGTAACGACTAGGGGTATCAGCTCAAGCATGACAAGGTCGTTATATAGGGGTGGGGGTCAAAATGCTCATTTTTCCCGTCACGTACTTTTTGAACAACTCCTAACTCCATCGAATCAACTTAACCAGACACAAGGTATAGAAATTGATTACGACTCAGTTGATCAACCGTTGCCCTCGTGACCAAGGAGTTACCACTGACAGCCATTACGAGCCAAAACAGCTTACTGCAGGGAACATGTAAACTCATAGCCTCTTTAAGGATTAGACCCATTCCAAAAGCAAACATGCGAGACAAGAAGCAATCGTGGTTCTTCATTTCAATTGTTATGCTAGCTAATAAGATCTTAAGACCTGATTAACTTGAGTCTAAATTTGTTCACTGGTGCCAATGCCGGAAAGACTACTGTATGACCTTTTGACATGATTTCAGTCGTAAACATTAAAGCGATGTAAATATGCTTACATCAGGCCGATTTGTGATGACTTTCGCGTATCAGCATCTTCTCAGATTTGTTACCTTGCATAAGAGAAGAACTGTGCACTGGAGAAAGCATAAGCCAAAAGCAAATAAAAATTAACGGTGTTTAACTTTACTCGCCACTGACTTCGGCTCGTTGTACCAAAGGACTTTGATTAATTTTCACTATATGTTTGCGTTGGAATCGCATTTCGGTTTAAATGTACGCTGAGAGCTATGGGTTAAACTCTCTTAGGGCCTGTTTACATGGAGGTAGGGTCACCCTCCTAGAAGTGTGACCCTAACAGACGGGCAGGAACATAGCCCTCCTTTACATACAAACTCGACAACCTAGGGTCACCCTAGGGGTAGGGCCAGTATCATGGCTCGGTCTTGTGGTTTTCGTAGCCTCTTTCTGACTGAGCACAAAAGCTTCGTTAACAACAAAATGGTGGACAAGCGTCTTGTGGCACTGCAATCAGTTTTTATTTCATTGGCATCATTGGTCGCTGTTATTATCGATGCTAATAGCTCAATGACATTGCCAATATCGTCTGATATTTCAAACCGCTAACCAGTACACTCTAGATCCAGGGTGATGTGTGTAAGAAGACATTTTGTTTTGTGATTGAAAACTGCGAAATCAAATCGAGGTCGATCAAGATAGCCCTCCCCCTAGAGTCACCCTACCGTGTGCGTTTACATGGCTTAAGTAAACAAAAAGTTAGCCCTCCTAGGAGGGTGGCCCTACCTAGCAGATAGGGTGACCCTACCTCTAGGGTGACCCTACCTGACATGTAAATACAACTACGAAAAACAATAGAGGAGGGTGACCCTACTGGTAGGGTGACCCTCCTAGGAGGGTGACCCTACCTCCATGTAAACAGGCTCTTAGGCTCCCACTCGATCCAGCAATTGCATTAATGTCTGTTGAGATAATGCATATGTTAAAACGTTAATACAATTTGCATATAAACAAACTGGAAAGTACGATTAAAACTCAGTTTCCAAGGAAGACAGAACTTGTGCCTTCTAGAGAACACTATTAATTGGCATATTAATGCATATACATGAAAATGTGTGTATATGTAAATATACACACATATATATACATCAAAATAGCTTTATAGGGACTGCTATTGTATTTAAGTTTCGTTCTTTCTTACCTCTGACATACTAAGATTTCAACGCCAATATAACAATTTGCCTTGCGTTGCTTCTGTCATGTGATATCACATAATATTTATGTTGTTTACATATTGTGTTGTGACAATAACTATGGTTGAACAATCTTTTCGTGGTACAAAACCCGAAAATCGCCTTGAAAGTTTGCGACATTGCGCTAAAAACACATTTAAATGCTTTTTCCGTCTGACACTCTTCAGAAATGAAAGTATATAAGTATAAAGTAAATAGCGTAGTAGAATATGAATTTTTGTGCCGATGTGAAGCTCGGTACGAAGGTCGCACTTCTCGAAGATTGGGTGACAAGATCAAACAACATGTTCCAGCCACTGTACACCAAGCATCAATCCCTTCTAGAGAACAGCCATCTCAAACTTGCAAAGCGAAAATGACTCCCAAAAAATGCAATTCTACCATAGCCCAACATTTACTAGGAAATTAAGAATGCGCAAAAATGTACTATGACGAGAATTTTCGGATGATTGGCACAGCTAGATCGTCCTTTCAACTAGTGGCATTAGAGTCTGTCAACATTAAAACAACAAAACCAGTACTCTGCATGCAGGAAGAGTTCGTTTTTTCACTTGGACTCTTCCAATGATGTTTTGTTTCTTCATTTTCTTTTTCTTTGTTTCCTTTGTCGTAATTCCTCCCACTATATCACGTTTGAATCATGACATGACTTCAATTTTAGTTACTAATAAAATGATGTATCAACTTCCAGGTTGAGTAATCCCCTTGCTCAACCTAGTGACGTAAATAATTGACGCATTTCTTGGTTTTACGATGTAAATAGGTTGAAATAAGTATTTGAAGTATGATTGTTATTAGAATTATAGGCGTAAATTGTTACATATTTTCATGGAAAAAATAGTATTTAAGGACTAAGATTTGATTCAGAAAGTAGTAGCCTCAAGAGGAGGTAAACTGTGATTCGCATTATACTGCAGTGAGAGGAAAACAACAGTGAGTGTTTTTTGTTGGCGATCTATTCCCGACACCTTTCTTGTTTATGATTGGCTGGTTTTGATACATGTCTTGTATACATAGGTTGCCATATACATGTACTTTCCTTTCTGACATTTCATACTCTGAAGAGTGTCAGACGAAAAAAGCTATGTTTTTTGAGCAATGTCGCAAATTTTCAAGGCGAATAACAAAGGTGATCGAAAGTTTTACAAGAATAAATTTTGGTCAGCTTTAATAACCTTGATAAGTCAATTTTGGTGAAATATTTCATTTTAAGCTTTACGACTCGGAGAAAAAAAGTTTCTTCCGTTTCTCAGGGTTTTATTGCACTAAACAGCAGGTGGTCTAGTGGTTAGCTGTAATAGGAAAAGCGTAAAACAAGGCAAAGCAAATCCATCGGAAAAGTCCATATTTTGAAGACGCAAGATCAGGAATTCAAACTTGTGGAAATTATTTGCTATTTTTCCAACATTACCGAAGGCGACTAATTTATGGACTGAGTAAACTGACAGCTCACAGTTTGCAGAAGAGAATGTGGTAATGGATGTTCGACATAATCAACATTTTTACAACATTTCGCATCCTTTTCTTCGTAGGCTAAATCACTTACGTATATTAAATTGGATATAGATGAGACCTTAATAAAATACCTTAACAATTCAAGAACTTTGATAAGTAGATGAAAAAATTGTACATGGATGTGGTTGACTCTTTCCTGCCTTACTGACTGATTTTGACAACGAACCGATCCCTTTCTTAATCTTGCGTCATTTCGATTATTTTGTAAAGTGTTATGTGTGCGACTTTTTTGATGTAATAAATGCAGGTCAGTCTTTGTTGCTCCTTTCTGTCGCCGCTGTCCGACGCACCAGCTGTCACAAACCGTCAACTTTTTTATGGTCGACACAAAATTACGCGGCAACTGTAGCGAGAGTTATGTATGGAATAATTGAGTATGAATTCTATGATAATATAACCTCACATAAAGCCAGTCTATGCAGCTACAATTTGACTAGATTTGACAGACTTTGACATTTGACTAAGCGAAGGCTAAAGGAAAACAAATCACTTCTCATTTTAATGTCTAAAAATAAACCCTTTGGTCTAATTGCCAACATTCAAGATAAGTTTTTATCGTTGCTCTGGGAGCAAATAAAATGATGGAGTTTGAAGGACAGGCTGCAAGTATGGGATTAAAGCGTAGCAATAGGAACATAGAAATTATAGCAGAGGGGTTGAAGAGCAGGAATGGAGGCACAAAAATGGAAGCATAGGGCTGGACAAATTGAGGCTAAATCATTGTTATTGATGCACTGGGCACGAAGGATAAAGATGGGAGCAATGAGTACTAAGCATATGACTATAAAGCATAGGTTTTACATATTTAGGTTTTGTTTATTCTGTTATACGTGGCAGGGGAAAATGTGCTCCTGTGGCCTGAGATTGGATCATAGCAACAGATCCCCATTGTTTATGCTATTTATCTATGTTTAAGATTAAATTGAATCGCTTTTTGTATTTAGTTCTCAGTAATTCAACATGCTCAGCCTCATATAAAAAAAACGTGAACGATGCTTTCAATATCCACAATTCTTTCTATAAGATGACAGTTCCTTGACATCAGTAGAAAACTACATTTCTTAATTTATGTAACGTCATGTAGACAGGCTTTCGGTAATCTCTCAACGTTTACAACATCTACCTAACAGCAACTGGCACAAATGAAATACATCCGAGCACAAACTTAACATCTTAACTACTCTCAATTCAAAATGCTAGACAACTGCTTATTTATCATAAACAATCCCTTAGTATGAATGGTAGCTAGTTTTGTAGCAAGGAACATTTTACAGCACAAATAACGCTGTGTAGTAGCAAGTTGTGAAACAGAAGCAATTTGGGCAGGGCAGTGTAGAACTATTTAGCAGTAGCGCATTAGTAACAGTAGCAGTCCGTGCAGCAGTTTAACGTTGCATACCAGAATTAGGATTTGTGACAGTTGAAAAATTGGCTGTAGTAGGAAGTTGCCAAACAGAAACAAGTTGGGCTGGACAGTTTAACACTCGCCAACAGTAGCGCCTCAGTGACAGAAGCAGTTTGAGCAACACTATAACTTTGGACAGAAGAAGCAAGATTTGTGACAGCAGCGAATTTGACTCTGGTAGTAAGTTATGAAACAGAAGCACGTTGGGCTGGGCACTTGAACATTATCTAGCAGTAGCAACTTTGTAACAGCAGCAGGTTTTGCAGCACTGTGACTTTGTATAGCAGAAGCAGGGTTTGTGACAGGAAGGAATTCGGCCTTGGTAGGAAGCGCTAAAACAGAAACCAGTCGAGAAGGGAGTTTGATATTATCTAGCAGTAGCGCCTTTGTAACAGTAGAAAAATATGTGGTCAGTTTAACTTTGCGATGTCAGTTGCAAGTTTTGTAACAGTAGCAAGGTGTGTCGGAAACACAAGTAACGTAACAGTAGCAGCGTTTGCTATGGTAGAAGTTTCTGTGAAAGTAACAAGTTGTGTGGCGATAGCACGGTGTGTAGCAGTGGCATGTTTCGTAACTTTGTTACGCTGACACATGCCAGTAAATTTCATATAGGAAAAGTTGCTACAAAGTGACATCTCTTAATCCGAAAATGACATGAACTCAAAAAAATGGCACATCGCATGATGACATAGTGTCATGACAATGACACATAATCTGAACCTGAAAGACTTTATTATTTGTTATCTGTTCAATATCTTTTCGTTCGCACGTTAAATAAAAGGTCGATTTTTCTAGTTTTGTATGTGTATTGAATTCGTCATAATTAAATGAGCAGTTCAGCAGGTACTACCTTCTACAACCTACTTTCTACTTTTTGCTCATTTTGTGGAACGCGTATTTTATCGGAAAATAAACATTGCTTTGGTCAGCAAAGTGATTCACTAAAAAAACAGTGTGCATCCTAAAAATGATTTATAGCATGTTAAACATTAGTACTGCAGTATCTTTAAGTTACAGAAGATACTTCTTTACATGTATAACTAATATATATTAAACTACATAGTACATATAACTCCTCAAACCAACTATAATTGTAAAATGAAATTTCAGAGGCCAAGGGATGTTACGAACGAGCAGCACAAAGCATGTTTTTTAATTGCGAGCGAGAGGTGAAGAACACTGGCGATCATTAGCGGACATTTAATCATTTGAAAAGTCTCCAGTATGATAAGCTGAAGATTATTTATCAATGTAAACGTTTTATTAAGGTAGTAAGACGTAAATGTATTTTATGTTCTCAGATGCACAAAAACGTTTCAGATGTAAAAAGGGATATTACTCTCATATGTCCAAATTTAAATGGTACACATTTAAGCCATTTCCCTCGAACTTTTTATCTGGTTCGCATGCTGTTTTGTACTAGTAAAAAGTTGAAAGATAGGAAGTTGCTAACATAATTACTTTCCAATGTATCCTAAAGTACCTCGGAAAGATGTCTACGAAATTTACTTCTATGAACTTACAACAAATGAAGCACATCTGGTGGAATAACTCTGATATATTTCTCTAAAAATACATCGACAAGAGTTCATACGGTTGCATCAGACAGGAGTTACTGTAAGGATTGCAAATGGTATGTACATAGTGGTCTTTGAGTTTGCAAAACTACTTTTAAACTTACATTTGATTAAAGCTTTCCTAAAAAAAAGCCAGCCAAAGTTATCTTGTCTCTATTTACTCCTAGATACAAATTGAAACGAGGCATACATCTTCTAGGCAATCTTCTTAGAAGACTTTCCCCCTTTGAATCTAAACATGTCATCAAACATTCGCATATTAAGTTAAAACAGTAAAGAGATGTATCTTTCTTCGGGGGTCTCACTAAGTCTAGGGATTTTGCACAAACACCTCATAATTGGAATAAAAGATTTAACGGATTTGCTTATAAGGCCGCTGGATCCAGTGCTTTTCCGTGATTCGTGCAACTTGAGAGCAGTGGTATTATAAACCAAGTATGTGTCATTTTCTTTAGTACTTTGCAAAAATAGACCTTTGAGAAGATCTGGCTGCCATGGACATGAAGCAGATAACAATATCGGTTAAAGTTGATTTAACATCAAATCATACAAGAAAATTGATCTGGCGATACAATCGAGTTGGATAACCCGTGGTGTAATGCGGTTGGTATATTTTTAAACACTCCGACAACAAAGATGTATTGTGTACAGCGCAGACATCAGTTCTATGCAACTTCTGACCCTGGGCTTTTCGGATCAGTTTAATAGGATCTAATTCTGATAAACAAATTGAGAATGGTTAAACATAAAGCTATTTGAATAGTACATACTCAAAGACATACTTAACGAAATGACTCGGGTTCTTAGAAGATTTCGGTATTGATAAAAGAAAATTATTCATATTGGATTTGTGGTTGATATTCATGGGTAATCTCGAATAATTCGAACTAGTTAAATGCTTTTTGGACCAAGGTGTCTTTACTCATCTAATGACACGGAAAATCCTTTAGTAATGAGACACCCATATGCTTTGTACGCCATTCATATGTTATGCGTAGATAGTACGGTTCGATCTGATTAGTAGGTTTTTGAGAGAATTAAACTCTTTAACCTAAATATTTAAATAAATACCGATCTAATGTATAATATGATAACCACCGAAGAGGGAATCCTAGAGAACAAGATCAATTAAAAGAAAAACCAAGCACGTATTGATATGACAACTATAGGAAGGAATGCTTCATACAGCAAAAATCATCTTTATCTATAAAAGTCCTTTCTATAAAGCTTTTATTATTGAAATATCCTACTTGGAATCTTACAACTGTGTATTGTAGTTGCGTTTTATAGATCAATAAGCAGCACCACTAAGTTGTTGACTTAGCACCACTAAGTTATATATTTGCTGGGATTGATCGCATTAGCAACCAGATCCTTGCCAACATTAACACTACCATCCGTACCAAAACCTCACTCAATCAATGGAAAAGCTCCCTCTCTGTCATAGATTGGTTCTCCAACATCCCAGACAAACACAAACACAAATTCATCATATTCAACATCGAAAACTTCTACCCATTTATTACCGAGAATCTCCTGAAAAATGCAATTACCTTCGCCGAAAGCTACTGCAACATCACTGAAAGAGACATCAACATCATCATGCACACCCGAAAATCCCTCCTTTTCCACAACAACGATGCATGGATTAAGAAGGGCAACAACACATTTGATGTCACTGTGGTAAGTTTTGATGGAGCAGAAATTTGCGAACTTTTTGGCCTTTACATCCTTCACGGCTTCTGTACGAAGTACGGAAAAGACAGTATCGGACTACACAGTGATGACGGACTAGCCGTATTTAAGAACATTTCGGACCGGTAGCAGAACGAATAAAAAGACATAACAAGGCACTTCACAAATCACGGACTATACATCACAATACAGACAAATATGAAGATAGTCAACTATTTAGACCTGACATTCAATCTCAATAATGGAACATACTACCCTTACAGAAAACCAAATGACCAGCCACTATACTTTAACACAGAGTCCAACCACCCACGTACCATCATCAAACAACTTCCCTATGACATAAGCCGCCAAATGTTCATCCTATCCTGCAATGAAACAGAATTTAGCGAAACCAAACCCATCTAAGAAAGCACCTTAAAATCCCGAGGATTCTTACCTACAACAACCATGGCCCAACCACACGGACATGTGAAAAAAAAGACGACGGAACATCATCTGGTGTAACCTCCCATATCACAAGAATGTCCGCACCAACACTGACAGCATATTGTGCAAGCTAATGAACAAGCACTTCCAAAAATCCATAGATTCCATGCATCTTCAACAAGAACAACCTGAAATTAGTTACAGCAGCACAGAAAAAATGGCCTCCATCATCAACAAGCAAAACAAGAAAATCCTCAACACCAAACCAACTGCCACCACTTCGAACTTACGCAACTGCCGCAAAAAAGACTGCCCTTTGGGCAATAACTGCCTCAACACCAACATTATCTACGATGCTAAAGTAACCACAAATGAAGAAACAATCACGAAAAATTACATTGGCCTGACAGAAGGAACATTCAGACAACGTTACACTCAACATAAACTGTCATTTAAGAACAGCAAGTACTCTAATAGCACCGAACTTTCCAAACGCATTTGTGAACTTTGAGACAACAAATCAGATTACCGAATCCAATGGTAAATTATTACCTCAGCCCAACCATACAACAACATCTCTAAAAGGTGCGACTTCTGCACATCCGAAAGCTGCAAATCATCAAAGGTAACAACAATAACCTCCTAAGAAAATACTCCAAACTAATTTCAAACTGCAGACACGAAAACAAGTATAATCTAATGAAATATAGCATCCCCCCAGACAATTCATAGTAATTTTGAATGACACGAAAACAAGTATTATCTAATGAGCTATAGCAGCCGCTAGACAATTCATAGTAATTTTGCATAATGCCCCTTTTTGTTGTATCTACTTACTTATATATCTATGTAGTTTGGAATGCGATTCAGTTATTGTTTGTCTGATGAGTGCCCGCACGAAACTCAAGAGTAACAGAGAATCAGTCTTTTCATTTCTTGTGATTCTGTACTTTGTACATAGAGCACTTTATGCTGGTGAAGACAGAACGACTTACGCGATACATTGATTGATTGATTGATTGACAGATAGATAGATAGATAGATAGATAGATAGATAGATAGATAGATAGATAGATAGATAGATAGATAGACAGACAG
>JANTCA010048077.1:0-18439 GCA_024741275.1 Chironex yamaguchii
GGGACACCAACGTGTTACCAGACGTGTTACCCTACAACATGTAGGCTTTAGACCAGGATTTGACGTGTTACCACGTGTTACCATCATTTATTGAAAAAAATATAAATGTCTATATTTTTTAAAGAAACTGTGGTAACACGTAGTAACACGTACAATCCTGGTCTGAAGCCTACATTTTATATGGTAACACAAATGGTAACACCTATGGTAGCATGTGGTAACATGTTGATAATGCAAGGACCTTATGCTGAATTTCATCAATTCATCATATATAAATTCAATCATTCATTATTTCATTGATTAATTAATTAATTCATTCATTAATTACCATTAGTAGTATGCCATTTTGTAACAACTGTTCAATACTTGACGTGTTGACCCTTAGCAACCTGTATGCTAATGGAAAGTAAAACTGTATTGACATTTGTTGACCTCCTTACTGTGACAAATTCATTTTATTGGTAATGTAAAAACTGTTACGTTTCATCAACTGTAAGAAACTTTGAAGCCCTCCCCCTTATCACCCTTTATCTCCGAAATGAGAAATACTCTTTCGCTATGTATACCTATGGGTAATGGAGTGGTATTAACATTCATTCGTCTCTTTACTGTCAAAATTCATTTGTTACTATTATTTTTCATTAGGTGACCATCAACAATTTGTTTGATATCAAATTCTTAACACTCACCGTTTCCCCAAGGCTTTGTTGAAATGGCCCCGCCCTCCCAATAAACAAATAAGGCTTGCTTTTTAGTGAGGATATGATTTTCATACATAATGTGATACCATTCCATACGACAATTTGAAGTAGATCAACCGCTACAGGTCAGCATCATCAAGCAATATTTCATAAGTCTAAGATATTTTTCAGACACTCATTCACAAAATATATTGAGACTCCTTTTCACTGACACAATTTTTTGTTGATTCTTGAAAAATCGCTTCTATGTTTCAATAAAAGAACAATAATTTTCATGCCCCTCCCCCCGTACAAAGCAATGTTGTTTTGAAATCATCATTTACCTTCATCTTCCTATTCAATTCGCACAACAACATTGTTTTGTAGGGGAAAGGGGCGAAAAATTGATGTAGTCTCACAATTTTTGTGAACGATTGTAGCTTGACAGGGTATCCTCCAAGGTTAAGAGAGCAGGGGGTGGGACGATAATCGCAAATATGAAATAAGACACTGGACGAGTTGTTAACAAGTACTCTGCACGGATGAGTAGGTTCCAGGTACTATTTTCAGTTTGGATCAATATTTGCAAAAAGCTTTCTTTGATGTTTAAAAACATCCTGACAGGGTACAAGAGAGTAAATAAGAAAATTAAGTCAAGTAGTTACTCACGTAAATATGTCAAAACAGCGTTATACGTATGGAATATGTTCAAGCAAGAGAACAAGACAATAACCAGAACCATTTTCATTTCTGCTTACCTACTCTTTCGTTGTTAATTGATTATTGGCAAAAATCACGTATCTCTTTTCCTTTCAAGAAATTCCCTAAGATAACTAGAGGTAAAAATGACATTTCTATTCCAGCTTGAAGTAATTGGATTTCGGCACTGCTCTAAACTGCTCCTTTTGGAGTCGGGCTCGTCTGTTTGCATTGATCTAGAATCTATGGGCTCACCATTTTCTCCTGCCCATGCTAATCTTGGCATGGCAAGTCACGAAAGAATTTGGCTTAACCTTAGCAGCGTCTTAATACTTTGTTATAGAAAGGAACAACTGACGAACATTTTCTTGCTTATTCCGTACGTATTAGGGCGCACTTTTATACATTGACAATCCCAATGGTACTTTTACTTCCAAAAGATAAAAGGAAACCCAAGTTATTTTATCCGGACGAACTGTTAGTGAGCAACCAATTTTCTTATAAAAAGGATGCCATATGGCTATAGTGTTGCTCTGAAGCTTCATACTTTGAGGAGTATCAGACGAAGAAAGAATTTAAGTTTGCATTTAATGGATTGCCGCAAATGTTTTGGCGAGTTTCACGTTTGCTATCATAAAATGATGTTGTTATTTCATGTCAATATTACTCCATAATATTAATTCCATTTTTTACTTACTAAAGGTGGGTTTTATTTCAATCTAATCCTCTTACTTATCTCTGCTCTATCTCCTGTACCCACCTCCTTTACTCTGGTGCAACATTGGCTTGTTACGTAACTTTGACAAACTGTTATGTAGCTTGGACAAATTGTTATGTAACGTGTATCTGTTGAGAGAAAAGAAAAAGAATACTCCATGTCACTTGGTACAGGTAATGCTTTGTGTAATAATCACAAACTTGTTATGTGTTTTTATTGTTTCATGTCCATGTATTAATTTCAACAAGTGAAAAACCAAAATTAATGTCGACTGAAGACAGTTCTTGGACAGGTAAAAATGTATGAGACATTAAATGGACACATATTAGACTGTCTTTTAAAACATGTCAGTAGAAGAAAAAGTGTCAGTTGTAAATTAATAAAAATAATGAAAGCTTGGGACTACTAGGATCAAAATAGACTTTCAAGTGCTCGAGAGCCACGTGGTGGACGTGATGGCAACAGCTGCGTGCCTTTACTGAGAGTATGTGTTCGCTGAAACCTACTAGCTCAGTAGAGAATATTTCCAAATATGCCATAAGCCTAAACTAATTGAAACACAAGCTCCCGATACGATAATGTGCTGATCAAAGTCCGTCCTACAGCAGAAAAAAATTCCTCAAAAAATCTCACTTGCAGAAGAGTCCAAAAATCGAGCCAAAAGTCGGAAGCCCAATTGATGACGTCACAAATTTTCCGTTTCAAAATCCCCAACAATTTCATACACAAATGAGTCTTTTAGGGAGCATAGGGCATTTAATGAATGGATCGGGGCTGAAGAAATCATTGGAAGTGGTCTATGCTGAAAATGCTGTCACTCACATGATGACAAGAAAGCCGTACCACGAGTAGTGAGAGGGCATTTGCTGGTAGATGCAACGTTGAACCCCCTTATACTAGCACAAGCTTATGATATGCCTCTGACAGCAGAGGACAAAGAGATTGAAAATGAAAGTGAAATCCTAGCAGAGAATGTCCTTAGTAATGCTGCAAACGAGACATTTTTAATGGATGACAACAAGCCTATCATGATAGCAGAAAAGGCATGTGAGAATTTAGAGATTGATGAAATGAAGCATGATTTGGAGAGCGTATTAAGCAAAGAACTTTCAGATGAGGAAGCATGCAAGTCGCGTTTCATCGAAACTGTGAAGAAGAGGATAAATGAGGTGAAATCTAGGGCAATAACGTCTCGCACCGGAAAGCGTTGGTTACAGTACATGGACATGATCGTCATCCTGAGTACATTCATCAAAGCAGAACGAACTGGAGAATGGGAATTGCACTTGTAACATGTTGAAGCTATGTTCGCATATTTTGCGCCTCTGGTCACAATTTGTACACAAAAAAACAAGAAGCTATGTACAGGAAATAAAGAGGCTCAAAGAAAAAGAATCTGCAGTTTACGCTGCATTTGTCAATAACTTTCATGTCATACATCATTCCGATCGCTACTGGGCAGGCCTATCATCAGATCCTGTTATTGAGCAAGTTTTGATGAGAAGCGGAAGAGGTATATCAGAAATTCAGTGACTCGTGTGGCTCCTTTCAATACCAGTAACAGCCGAAGTAAATGGTTCTTTACAGGAATTTACTGGGGTAAATTACACTTCAAGTGAGCAACATAAAGATACATTTGCTTCAAGAATTCAAAGAGAGGTGAATGGTACAAAGAAGATCCTAGGATTTATGGATGCAACAAAACCCTTTTAGGGAGGATCCTTCTTTGAGATGCATTGCAGCAGGTATTACTGCAGATGAGCACGCAAATGCTGACGGAGAGAAATAATTTTTGAAAGAAATTCTGACAGGCATGACTGGTAACAGCTGAGAGGAATATGTCTTCGGGAAAGTTAACCAAACTGTGGTGATAAACACCCATAAACATTCCAAAGCTGTAAGTGAAGAGATGCAAGTAGATCCCTTACTGCTTTTTTTAAAGGCTGACAACAGTCAGGAGCTTTGCTGGACAAGATGGTCAGATCATGTTCAAGTATGAACTGTGCACTAATCCAGCTTTTTTGTTCGAAACAAGCAAACAATGATGCAATATGGAAAGCTGTTGATGCAGATGTACCCTATGCAAGTCAATCATTCCAGTACGACATTGATGGAGGGTCTCTTTTGCAGCATTTGCCATGAAAGCGAGGAGATCTGAAGTCCATCAGTCAAAGGGTGATGCCGATTTTGATATTGCAAAGAAGGCCATTGATGTATCAGCCAGTGTCAACACAGTCGTTGTGGACAAAGACACCGATCTGCTGATTCTTCTTCTGTACCATGCAAAGGAGAATACAAATAAAATCTTCTTCTGTCCTGAGCAAAAGCAAAATCCAAAGGGGAAAAGTAAAATATGGGATATTCAATTGTGCCAGTATGTTCTCGGATCAAAGATATGTCAATGCATTTGGGTTTGTCAATAAAAGCCTTCAATAAATCCGAGCAGTTTCAGATATGCACAAGTGTTTTCTGCGATGAATCATCTTCGAAGGAGCAGTTTTGTGCAGCTGGCGAGAAGGCATTGATTACTATGTACAACGGTAAAGAAGAGGTTGCTCTATACCAGTGCTTCTCAACCTCTATTTTCACTTTTACCCCTTGGGCCAAAACTGCTAGCTCATTCCTCCCCTTGGCTCATAAAATTGCAATAACACATCGGATTAGACCCTAGGTAGAATGGATGGGACAAGCCACCTCTCCTTTGGGGGTTTGGGGAAACAAAAAGCTGCCCACATATTTTTCACGTAGAAAAATTTCATATAGTATAGTCCATTTCTTCTCCTCCAAAAATTGTTATGGTTGTTATTTCCCTTCCCCATTTAGGGTGCCCATTTGAGTCCCATGTGTGCTCAGATGTGAATGGAAAGCAAAAGCAACAAGTTTTGAAAATTTGCTAACAGTTCTTTACCCCACCGTATGCACCATCCGCATGTCTCGTCACCCCTCCCCACTTCCTGACAGCGATCAGAACCCTTGCAAAAAATGTAGCTTAGCATTTTTAACCACAAAATGTCTCTATTCGATATCACTATTATTCAAAACTCAACCATAAAAACATGAGAAATGCTTATCTCAATGAGATCCTTGAGCTTGATGCTTTTGAGTAAGGGCATCAATATCAGGAATAAATCTTGTCAATTTCAGCCATAAATCGCCTCGATTTGTCATGTCCAGGCTACCATGCTTCTTTGTTAATATGTCCGTTACAGCACTGAAGACACACTCCACCAGATATGTAGTTGGAAATGGTAATAACAGTTTCTGAGCTAGGGTGCTTAGATTATGATAATGTTCAATAATTTCCTCATGAAGCCACATGAGCTGACACTTAGCCTTGTGGACCACCACTGCGGAAGCATCATTCTGCAAGTTCGCCAGTTCATCTCTCAGTTGTGGTTCAACTTCACTAAGTGAAATCAATGAATATTGAGTCAGCCAGCCAGGAAAGTTCATCTCATGTAGGTCAACAAATCTCTGAGAAAAATCTGTTATCATGCGTTCCATATGGTCCATAATTACAGTCAACGTTCTGTTCGAAACATTGCATGAACTCAACTGCATGAAATGAGCAAATTTTCTTTGGAAAAGTTCATCTTTGTATTGACGCAGTTTGGCAATGAAACCAAATATTTTAGTTTCGGCATCCAGAAGAGTCTTGTTGGGCCCTTGCAGCTCAAAATTCAGGGTACTCAGCCTTTCAAACATATTAGCAACATAAAATACTAGTATCTTGGCGTCATTTCCTATAAGTGCAACCATTTCGTCTTTACCTGCAGAAAACTAGTGCAATCGGTCATACAACTCAATAAACCTGGTGAGACAATTACCTTTAGAAAGCCAACGTACTTCTGTATATAGCAGGAGACGGACATGACTTTCTTCCATTTCGTCGCAGAATGCATTAAAGAGTCGTTCTGTTTTGGCATTTGCCTTTATCAAATTGATGCACCTCATGACCGCTTTAAGAACCATATCTAATTCTGGGGAGAGATTTTTGGCCACAAGGTTTTCTCTGTGAATGACACAATGTACTGTTATTACATTTGGATTTTCATCTCTCATGAGCTTTAGTACTCCTTGCCGTCTATCCATCATTGCTGGTGTGCCATCGGCTGCACATGACACTATGCTGCTCAGTGGTATGCCATTCTTCGTCATGTATTGTTTGCATATTCTGCAACTGTCCACAGCAGTAGTTGTAGTTTTTAACGCTTTGCATAACAACATCTTCTCCTTAAATTCTCCATCATCTATGTATCGTACATAAGCAAGTGGCAGGGCTTTGCTGTGATGGACAGTTGATTCAACCAGCTGTATACTGAACTTCAATTTCCGAAGTTTGGATACGGGTTGGCCATGAACGACTGTCGCCATTTCATCTATTTGCCAGTGTATGGTATCTTTACTGAGTGGAGCCGAATTGATAGCAGTATCCTCACCCTTACGAATCACATTGCACATGAATACAGATAACACCGGTTTGATCAAATCTTCGCTGATAGAATGCGGTTTTTCACTCTTGGCTATCAGTAACGATATTTGGTAACTAGCCTCCAAACCAAGGTCTAGATTTGCCGTTTGTTTTCTAAACAACGATTCCATGTGCTTTGGCCGTCCTGTTTCACGTTTCACCTTCATGTCTTTGAAGATTCGAAGTGGTTTCTCAGCGTAGTCTCTGTGTTTAGTAGTCAGGTATTGTAGGAGCTTCACAGGCCTCATGGAATCATTGCACAAGGTTGGCTCGCATAACAGACTCAGTCGTAATCATTCATCGTGTGGTGAATCCGTAATCCGTAATCTGTAATGAATCCGTAATCTGTAATGAATCCGTATTTGAGATAGTCAATGGAGTATTTTCTCACTTTTACTTTGCAGTTGTATCCATCGCTCCTGTTTACTGATAAGGTAGTTTTAAACAACATTTCAGTTTATCTCGACGGTGTGGGAAGAATCAGTGCACAAATACCCAGCTGCAAAGTGGGCAATCACGTGCAAGACTGTTGCAGCACATGCCTAACAACCAATCAGAGACCCATTTTTCAGGAATTTGATTTACCCAACCAGCAAAAGGACGTCAGTATACTGCGTAGACTTCAGTGGGATGTCTCACATTACGTTTCACTTCAGACAGTATGCCCATGACAAGGAAACAAACTCAGTACTTGAAGACCGAACTAGAACCTGAGTTTGCTGCAAGAACATTTGAATATGATTTTTTCTCCTCTAGAGCAATTTCCCCCTCTTTCTTGAGTTACCCTTCCCAATTCCCTCTAACTACAAATTCCTCCTTAATTCCCCCTTAGTTATAAAATTTCTCCCCGCGACTTTGCTATTCCTCACTTGGGGTCCACATTGACCCCGGTTGAGAACCACTGCTCTAGACGGAGTGTGGTACAACATTTTCTGTGAGAAACTCGTCTCAGGCAAGATTCAAATTACACCAAAAGTGCTCCCACCAACATCAGCGGCAGCAAAAATATCACAGCATGCGTGTTTACTGTCAAGTAATGATGTGGAAAGGCAGAGAAATAGATCCAAGAAAGTGGGGGTGGAAAGTTATCAGTGATGCAATGATTCCTCGTTACACTGATCTTGCTTGCACACCAGAAGAGCTATTGAAGCTGCTATGCTGCCAATGCAAGAAAGGATGCACAAGCGTGAGATGTTCCTGCAAGAAGAAAGGCCTTGCATGTTCATTTGAATGTGGAGAATACCGTGGGTTTAGGTGCAATAATTCAATGCACCCAGAACCTGACAATGACTATGACTAATATCATGTTTTTTTCAAATGAATATAGTATGTTGTGAAATATATTGAATTTCATTGCCACGCCCATCTCTGACGTATCTGCCTTGCTTTTTTAAATGACAAGAACTGCTATATATTATCAGTTTAAGTTTAAGTATCAAAACAAAAATACTTAAAACATCACTTTCTTTTTCAGCCATAATGAGTTCCCTTTTGAAAATGATGTAGTGTTCTAACACTTTCTAACTTGATGGCAAAACGTTCGGTGACAACTATACAATGTTCCGCAATTGGGATTTTCGGGGACTTTTTTGAAAGACTCTAGGTGTCAAGCTTCCGAATGCACAATATTTGGTTTATGTTGCAATTAGTTGTAGGGCAAATCAGTTATTGACTGGACTATACGTATTAGCATAAATACGTTTTCTCCTACTATTTGTTATCTGAATTTTGCAATTTTCGATTTGACAAGTATTAAACCAAATTTTCCAAACTCATTCGTCGGCGACTAGATTTTTCAAGAAAGTCGTCCTGAACGACTGCTTTCACTAGGAGTTTTATGGTGATTCCAGTATAAAGTGCGCAGATCAGTTGCGCACTTAAAGACTCATAGTCGTACTTGTACTTGTACTGGATCCAAATCTCCCTACTATTTCGAATAGCCTGAAGATGGTATATATAATTTTTTAGTTTGACTCATTCTGTTGCACGTATTGTTACAGCAACTATTTACACATCTGGCTGTATCAAAAAATATGAAAAATTTATAGCAAGCAAGTTTGTGTCTCGTTTAATCGTTGCACCATTGGAGGAAGTAAACAAAAGAAAATCATTTTGAAGTAACGAGATTATCCTCTGTCGCAAAAGAAGAAAACAATCTCGTGCTGCTAAATTAGAGAAGAGGAGAAAGGAGGATTGTAAAATCATCAAATGTGCTGAAATAAGTAAGTTGAACCGTCACATTATGTAAAAAAAGAAACTAATTGCACGTTGCAATTGAACATGCAAAGCTAGAAGTGAGTTGTCATGCCTTCAATGTTAGTATTGAAAGAACAAGACATAAGATATAAAGAAAAAAGGCATTACATTTCAGTTGTCTTGCAGTCGATTTTTTGAAATTTTCTATTTTGTTTCAAGTCTGCCGTTATACATTTTTCAAGATTTTCTAAATTGACATCATTTGCACTTGCTCTTAACGATAAACATGTTGTAAAAATTCTTTTGTCAATATTTGTGTTATTTTTCTTCTTTAGCTCTCAAAATCCGAGTTCGTAAAAGCTTTGACTTTGACAACTAAATTCATCTATAATACATTACATTTAAATTTTATGAAAATCTGTCGTCTTAGATGATTTTGTTAAAAACAATTCAGGCTCCTTTACTGCTTACGAAAAGACCCTAATTATTTTTATTTGTGTATTGTGTAGCTGCATGGTGGTTCAAAATGATATCCAGCCACAAAAATGAAATATAAGATAAAAATTTCATTGTTCAAAATTCTGTCAAGCAGAATGCACTTGTTATGTTTGCTATTCTTTTCTTTATTTTTCTTGCTTTCTCTATATCTAGAGAAACATGTAAACAGTATCATAGCCAACACATTGCACAACCATAAACTTTCAAGCAGAACAACATGCATTCATCGGATGGTAAGACACATAATCAAATCGACTATATTATCGTAGAAAAATGGTTTCAATTAAGAATAAACAGACCAATCACTAGAACATTTAAAGCCCTGACATTGGAAGTGACTATGACCAAGCTATAATGACTTTCATAGTCAAATGTGCCAGAGCAGAAAGGGAATCTCGTCGACGCACGTGCTTGGACCTGGAAAAGCTAAAAGATGAGAATATTCTACGTCCCAGCAATGGAATGAACTTGCTGAACGTTTTTCACCCCTCTTATTGTTAGACGATTAAGACACTCGGTATATTTGCAAAAATTATAATTATAAGGTATAAAAGAAGTGGCTAAAGAAGTCATAGGCATAAAAAGGCAGAACATTAAACTATGGATAACTAGAGGAATACTGAGAAGCATGTGATGAAAGAAGGGAACTGAAAAAGAGCAGATTTAATGGACCGAAACAAGAAGATGAATACAGGTCTGCCAATTAAAAAAACAAAGGAAAACACTAATTGCAGCAAAGAACAGTTAGATTGAACAAGAGGTACAGAAAAGTGAACACGGGATTGCCACTAACAACACCTGGAAAGTATACAATGTTGTAAAAAGGTTCACACGAGAGAGATCTTCCAGAATTAATGTAATAGAAAATAAAAACAATGAACTGGTTACTAGTAGTATTGAGGTAGCAGCCCGATGGAAGGAAAATTGCATAGAACTACACTAGCATAAGGGATATGTGGACAAGTCGATCTTTAATGAAGTTGCTGGAGTGGGCGAAGATGATCCTGAAATTTGAGGATCAACAGTTGAACATGCGATAAGGAAATTAAAGGATAACAAAGCTTAAGGTTATGGTAACATCCCCGCAGAATTGATCAAAATAGGTGGAGAAGCTGTAGTTGATTTCATACGTATTCTGTGTAACGAAATTCTAAAATCACGTAACTGGCCAAACCAGTGGACAATATCTGTGCTTATACTCAATCCCAAAAAGAAATCACAGAACGATCAGCTTGATTAACCACAGAATTAAAATACTGCTCACAATAATCTTGAATCGCATGAGACCTAAAATAGAAGAGATTCCAGCTGAATGGCAAGCAGGGTTTAGGAAAGACAGAAGCACCACTGAAGAGATAATAAATCAAAAACAGCCAAACTAAAGTGTACCATAATTTTAGAAATTTCAAGCGCTTTGACACTCATTGAGAAAGTTTACTATAGAAGAAAACATGATTCATTTGGTTCAAAAGCTATATACAAATGCTAGAACAACAGTTTTATCGAGGAATACAGGCAACGATTGGTTGACGTGCACTCTAGGTGTAAGACAAGGATGCATTGTATCACCTACCCTCATTAATTTTTTTGTTGGACGAATCATGTTAGATGCTTTGGAAAATTCAAAGGTGGGTCAAAGTGTTCCGAGTTGATTATCAATAACTTACATTTTGCTGATGACATTGATCTTATTGCTAGCAAACTCAAATGAACTCAAAGATTTAACAGAGAGATTAGACGAAACATCAAGGAAATAGGGCATGGAAATAAGTGCAGAAAAGAGCAAGGTCATGATGACAACTCACTTCTTTTTGGTCATCAGGTAAGAAGAGACAAGTTGACGAAACGTCCATTACAAGATAGTTGCAATAGAAATAGATGCTGTGTGAGGCCAATGAGGACATGGATGGACAATGTCAAAGAATGGACGAGTTGCAATATGCAGGAAGTTAGCAGGGGAATGAGGATTTGGACAGATGGAGAGCAGATGTTGAATAAAATAAACTAACTAGATATTTATTTGAGCTAGCAGAATCAGTCGCTCCATTTCCAGATACCACCACCAATCATGCGGATTCATCAGGCGGCTACTCCCACAGCATATTCTTTATCTCTCCCTAAGGAGTGACAGACTGCGAGAGAAGGGGCACCTCCTTTGAGGTATCCGATTGGCAGTGGTGACAAACTCGTTCACTGCATTGCAACATTATGATTACTGCAGTGGTTCCAGACAACCCGCTTGCATATTCAACAACTTCATGGATTTGATCAATCAAATTCTTTTTCTCTGTTTTGTTGAGCCACAGTTATTATAAAGGGCTCATTGTCCGATTTCCTACAAAATCCTGTGCTTCTACTTCAATCGGCAGACTTCAAGTGGCCTCCCATCCCTGTTCCTTGCATAGTTTGATTAATGCCTCATACAAATTTTTCTTCCTTATCCTCGCATACTCCATACGAGATTCCTACCATACAGTTAACTCGAAATACTTGAGCTTTTTCAAGCCATTGCAAAGAACAACCATGTCTAGCATCTTGTTCATTTCATCAGACAGCTTAAATCTCTCTCCTTTCAAATCGATCTCCATAGCCCGAGTGCCATTCCACTCCGAGTCATCAACTGTTATCATTACTTCTGGTGTTACCTTCTGTCATTCCTTGCTAAAGTTTATTGGCCGTTTATTGTCGGGTACCTGAGATTTCCTTCCACTGTTGATTTCGTCCAGTTTGGCTCTTACCACATCCGAGATCACCTTTCGGACTTATTTGTGATGCTAAGTATAGCAATTGGTGAGCACAGGGTTCCATTTCAACATGTTAAGAGGAGAGGGCATCATATCAAAAGTAAATCTAAGGAGGAAACGTATGCAGTAACTCCTCCATTTCCATAGTTGACTCGATTTTAATTCCCTCCTCTTCACCTGGTCTTCCCAAGGGTTACACTGGCCTTGATCGGAGCACTGACTCGGCTGATTGTGGCAACTATTCTGCTTATCTTGTTTTGATTTTTCTACAATTGCTTTTCTCCTCTCCTTTCGATTGGTGGAGGAATATGGCTTGCAGTTAGCAGTTCCAAGTCCAGCTCTTGAAGTCTGTACATGGTCTACCATATTGCTGTGGTGCAATGCTGAGATGATTCCATCCGTTTCTTCTTCAGCTTTCCACTTCCGACCATTCCTCACATCTGGAGGGGAATAACGAATGTTGTTGTCACTGGAGCCACGAAACGTGAGTACTTCCCTGATTTTGACCAACATGTACGAGTCCACTATGGACGCGAAGGGAGATAAAGTGGCCCACCATTCTTGTACAAGCCAGCTGTGGTACATATCTCGGGTAAACCGATCCACCTCCATATTTTGACATTGGTCTTCTGCTGAATGATGTTTACTCTAGATATAGCAACTTCATTGGTCTTTGCAGGATCTTGTTCATACAGTCTCCCTTGCTTGTAATCATAGTGACATCATCCATGAAGGCTTTCTTGGGAGACTGGATCTGTTTGCTGACTTCCTGACAGTCAGTGCCACTCAATACGAGCTCCATGGATAAAATAAACCAATTTGTTGAAATTGTTGCAGCCTGCAGCAATTCCTATTTCTAGCCTCTGGCATCCAGTAGTAAAGATATCTGCAGTAAATGTGTTCATTTGGTGTTCATTTGCTGCTTGTTTGCTGTTCACTTGCTGCTTGTTTGCTGCTCATTTGCTGTTTATTTGCTGTTTATTTGCTGTTTATTTGCTGTTTATTTGCTGTTTATTTGCTGTTTATTTGCTGTTTATTTGTTGTTTATTTGCTGTTTATTTGCTCATTATTTGCTCTTTAATTGCTGTTTATTTGCTCATTATTTGCTCTTTAATTGCTGTTTATTTGCTCATTATTTGCTCTTTAATTGCGGTTTATTTGCTTTTTATTTGCTGTTCATTTGCTGTTTATTTGCTTTTTATTTGCTGTTCATTTGCTGCTTGTTTGCTGTTTATTTGCTGTTTATTTGCTGTTTATTTGCTGTTTATTTGCTCTTTGATTGCTGTTTATTTGCTCATTATTTGCTCTTTAATTGCTGTTTATTTGCTTTTTATTTGCTGTTTATTTGCTGTTTATTTGCTGTTTATTTGCTGTTTATTTGCTGTTTATTTGCTGTTTATTTGCTGTTTATTTGCTCTTCATTTATTTCTTGTTTGCTGCTCTTTTATAGTTCGATGTTGCTCGTTGGTGCTCATGTTTGCTTGTGTGAACGGTCATGGGGTCAACATAAGTGCAAAAAGACTTTCTTTGACCATTTTGTTTGTATAAAAGAGACGGTGAGATACGCACTCTTTCTGGGTTTTATCATAAAAAGTATCATTCTGTATAAACTAATTCTTTCTCACGACTCTCGTATTCGTTCGTAATTATTATTACATTTTTGTAGGTCATGAATGTAGTCTCTAGTAGGGCTAATCATAGTCATTGGTATGGTACATAGCTAGCTGTATGTCCTTCTTTCGACATTGTATTATACGATTACTTTATACTTTATATACTATAATTGCATTGAGTACTCTCATGAAACGTTATTGATACTGACGAATTTTACCATGGATGGAGCACCAGATCAGGCTAGAGAGTATAGAACAGCCAATCCTACCTTGGAATCCATAGCTACGTGATCGATATGATCATAAAAAGACCCATCCGTAAAAACTCTTCTTCACTAATGGCGTATGTAAAGAGATTTGAGACCGTACCTTTCTTTTGTGCTATTCATACATTCACAATATTTTATTGTATTTGTGAAAATTGGACATTTTGTTGAAAATCTGCCAGCATCCGAGTTTTCCAATTACAAGTAATGAAGCTTATTATAACTAACTTAACAAGATAAAATAGCTAGTTTCAGACCATCACGTCAAGGCTTAGGCAGAAGGGTAAGCACCTGATTTCTGGCCAATGAGCGTTGCTAATATTTCTCTAACAAATGTTCTGAAATCGTTTAATAAATTCAGTCAGCTTAAAGCTAAACAAATTTATTGATATTCGGTGTACGGTGCTCATTGCAAACAGACAATTTTACCAAGTTGAACATGTAAAACTATGTTATTCAAAGCAATATATCTCAGGAAATTTGCAAGTTTGGCAAAAAACACAACAACTCACGCAAAAACAAATAAGTAAAAATTGTTCTGTAAAACCCGGAATGTAAAATGCATAAATTGTCTCAAAAAGCAATCTATGGCACATGCTAGTCCTTGAAAAATTGAAAAGGAAGGACAAAATGGACCAGAGAAATAGTCAATCATGGATATAAAATGTATATATGACATACACTTTTACTGCTTATGCGTCTATTGGAACCAAATATTTAGTTGACAAACACTAGTGGTCAAGCGTCCCCGCAATTGTCAAGTCAATGCTATTCGTCCTTAAAGTATAAAGTGTTCTAGAGAAGTAGTTAAATCACTAACAATGCTATACATAGCGGAAGCAACAACGTAAGAATTGAATTTAAAGCTGAATTTGTTGAAAAGCTAGGCAGCAATGCATAATGATGGAACGCTTCAATAAGTACATAATCAAACTAACCCTTAATAACCCAGCATGTTCCAGCCAGTGTACACCAAATATTAATTTTTCCTAGAAAACAACCATTTTGCTCTTGTAAAGTTAAAATTACTACCAAACATGCTATTTTGCCAAAGGGCAACATATACTAGAAAATTCAGAATGCTCCAAAGTGAATTGGAGTGATTTTACATTAATACAATAAAACCAGGACTCTAAAGGCAGAAAGTCATGGACTCTTAGAATGATTTTTTGTTTTATTCTCTCTTTGTTTTTTTTCTTTATTGTTTATAATTAGCCTCGATCCATGATTTTTATAAAAAGGTTTCCATCTATCTATATTTTCTTTTCTCTGAAGAGTGTCAGACATAAAAAGCATTAAGTTATTTTAGCGGAATTTTGCAAATTTTAAAGGCAATTTTTATAATGAATCATTTACATAGAAGACTTAAGCTATTCATTAATCATCTAGGAGAAAGCATATAATTTCTCTTAGAAGATTACCTTGGGCAACATACATCCATGATCTTGATCTCCCTGGTACTGATGTTCATCCCATGAGTACCTGCATGGTCTAGCAGTATGTCTGCTTTTTTACGGCATGCCAAAAGCATATATTATATCGTAACTATCTTTACAAAAACCTATAGAAATATAATCAGCATAAACTGAGTCTTGAGAAATGATAACAAAGGAATAAAACCAATAACACAAAATCAGGTCAATGATTTGTTCAAAGAGCAGTGGTGATGAAATGCAACCCCGATGAACTACGAAAATGAATCTAAATCAGTCAATCAATTTGACGAGTATTTTAATACTAAAATATAAAGCAATTAAGGTAGTATTATCATTCTAAAGAGGAAATTGAGATTATACAAATCTGTCAAGACGTATTTCAAAACGAATTTCCGTGTTAAATAACGCTGTAACTCATGATTTTAATTTCGTCTAAACCGATTGAAGACTATCGAAAAGACTATCGACTTACCTTAGCATCTTACCTTATCATTTAAACAACTTTGAAATGAGAGATATCTTATTATAAACTGTTATTAAGCAATTTGTCACAAAGGCATAACCACGCTATGCATTAGTACTACTTTACAATTTGCAGTGTATAAAAATAATGTAAGAAGCCTCAAATAAAGGGAAAAAATTTCAATCAGATACCGAGTTTTTATTCAGTTACGGACTGAAGTATAATAGGGTGGCCAAAATATGCACAATATGATAGATGAAACGCTCTTGATCTCAAATCTTACTTGTGGGGCAAGAGTCAATTATCATGCAACATATGGATTTGAGTACTTAAGTATATTTTTATTTGATTTTGCTACGGACGACTAAGAATACAATTCTACAATATTTTGTGTTGTAAGAAACTTAATCACATGGAAAATCGCTGTTTATCCTTGGACTTCGAGGCTCTTTAAGTGGGTGTTTGATTCTGTATCTGATGGAATATAAGGATTATTTAATACAGTACATAAGAGTGTTGGGCAGCTACTGGCTCAACAAAAGTTAAATGTTTGCTACAACAGTGACTGCAGTTAGTAACACAGACGTATCATTAACGTTTATAAAAGCTGAAGATTATATGCAACTCCTATAATGAAGAAAGTGTAAGATAGCACGGAAACGGATTTTGTGTATATCTGAGACAAAGTTTAAGGTACATACTCTTAGTAAAATGAAATGTTCTCTTAAAAAAAGCCAAGCAAACATGTTCCTTTCTTAAATTCATTTTACTCCCGCCAAGGTTATAAGACAATAATCAAGTAAAGCGTTACCTGGAAACAGAAGTAATAAATGGACAAAAAAACAGAACCAGAAACAAAAAAGACCAATATTGTAGATTAAAAGGGAAAATATTTTGATTAATATGTCATTAAATGTTAGACAGGAAAGCCGACAAAGAAAGATTAATTGCGGTATTTTGCGTAGAAAGACCTTGTTCAAACCAGAAATTTATCAAACGCCATTCTAAAACAGTGAAATGAAATAGATCAAAGCTGATACGACTTCCGAAAATTAAAACAGAGTATACTATAAGACGTTTGCATTCAGACGTGCAAAAGAATTCAACATGCTTCCATTGGGAGCCCGTGAAATGCCGGAACCTCATTTTAAATCCTTTTTAAAGAAACATTTTAGTTAAACTGTGTCAACAACACTTTTATTAAATATCCTAAGTATTTCCTTGAGGTCTGGTATTTACAGGTTACTTCTTTACTTGACTTGACTTTACTTTACTTTTCCTGGACACACATTGATAACAGCTATATAAGTTGAAGCATTTTATCTAGGGTAAACATGCGCTATTTTTCTTATTAAGGCTTAGATTAAGTTATTTGACAAATATTCCTGTAAAGTCATGTTGTTTTACCTAAAGGTGGTTCTTAGACATATCTAAAGCAAGTGACTTAGAAAATGTAGAATTCAGTGATTAAATGATGTAACTGCAGTGGCAAGAAAGGTTCAGATATCTAACTTTAAAGGGTAAAATATCAAAAGCATCAAGATGGATCTATTTAATTATGTAACTTTAAACGCAACGATAGAGATTAATGTAACGTTAAAGCATCTATTATAATGCACACCACATACCTAGCACGAGTAATGTATCACATCTTCTGTTGGAGTTTGTTACCCCAAAGGATGACTTGGTTGACAGAGAACTCAGAGTGGCACCAATAATGCTCAATCATACCGATACGTCTAGTATGACTAAGAAAGAATAAGAGATATCCTTGTCGTGGATGTAAGTTTGCCACATGACATTGAATCCAGTTCTTACTATATCAATGGAAGACCCATTTGAAATTCTATCCAAATTCTATTACATCGTCTATTCGAAAATAGTGCCTAGACGTTTGCAGTGACGACGTTTTAGACTGTGCGACAGCTTGGATTCCCAGTTTCTAAATATTCTAAGGTTTTTTTTGGCAAGTATCTTTCTTAGTTACAATTGCTCTAAGGTCCTTTCTAGTGCAAGATGGTAGTACCTGCAAGGGCGCCATATACGGGTTAATTAAATTTTGAAATCACTCCCTCGACAAAACAATGGCAGACGTGACACGGTCCGACTCAGCAAGGCCCAAGTTAGACGAGACTGCAGTAGAGAAGGCAACGGGATACAACCACACTATATCACTCTTCCCTTATATATCCATGCACTGTAATCAGCAATAGAGTAACATCAAAAGGATGAATCGGTTCAGTAGACGCAGTGAAATCTTACCTGGCAGACTGTGTTTTGAGTAACAAGGAGTCTTCGACCGTCACCCTGCTATGGTGAGGTCAATTGATCATCTAAGCAAAGACGCATACAGTTTATAACAGTCAGTTTGAATGTGTAAAAATTAAAATTGAGAGACGACAATTGTATTCATTAGAAGTGTGTGAAACCGGATAGACAGGTGCTGGCAGTTTACCTCCGGCGGTGTAACTGAACTCACGTGGTATGCAGGGGCGTGGTCAATGATGACAAAAATAGTCTTAAGGTCAGTCACTGGATGCTGGGGAGATGTTAGACAGATAAGTTGAAGTGTAGCCTGATGCCTGGTTCACATGGAAGACATAATTGTTTTAAGCCGCGAGAACAAAATCGTCCTAATGGCTGAAAACAAAGTTG
>JANTCA010048088.1:2910-18437 GCA_024741275.1 Chironex yamaguchii
AGGTGGTTCGACTTGGGGAATGTTCGCGTTATCGGGGGTATTTCTTTATGGTATTATTGTTCAAGGGGAATTCAAAGTTGGTTCGACTTGGGGAATGTTCGCGTTATTGGGGTTCCAGTTTTGAAGATTTTACGCTAATACAGGTCTGTTTAAGGTATAGCGATAATCTTCAAACGAGGATTTTTAATATGTTGGAAAGCCTTTGTTTTTTAGAATTTACGTTTTAATATTATTGCAAAATGTATTTTGATACACATCACAACATCGTGGTTGTTTCCCTTCTTGAACAAGTATTTTTCTATTATTTCCAAAGATTGTTATCTGGCCATTACGATATATTCCTGAGGAACAGAGCCAATGTTGTTAAGTCACTGTCTTTATTTATTTCTTCATTTGAATAGTAAAAAAAGAATTACATTATATGCCAAGCTGAAAATTTAACGTGTAACATGTGACATAACTGGTGCCATTTGTGGTATTATCGATATTGGAATGGTAGTGGAAAAGCATTCCTCCTTTTTTGCTACGTTTTACTTTAGACTGTCTAAAATTCTGAATCAGTAAGACATGTGCTAAATTTTTGCCTTAAATTGAGATAAGTTATTCCTTAAAAATAATTTTTGTATTCCATTTCAGGGGTTGCCAGATTGCTTCTAAGATGGCATTTTCCAGGTCAAGAAAACAGTGACATTGCCAGATACCAGATTGTCTTAGATGGTCGAGTCTATGGAAAGCCTCTTTCTGCTTCTATCACTGAAACTGAGATCGAGGTAAGTGTTGAAGCTTTTACTTCACAACCGTTTAGTACTATGGGACTTATGCAGAACAAATAAAAGATAATAGTGTTACTTGTACAGCAGGGAAGGATCCAAGCCATAGCGAGCGTTGTTTGAGCATAGGTCAGATTTTCAAAGCCGGATTTCCAGCGTTTTATTTGAGCCAACATTGCTTTGGCGCGAGCTATAATCAGTTTAAATTTTACAATCAGCGTAAGAGTTGACTGTAGCTCAGACTATTGCAAGCCAAATAAAGACTGAGTCAGCTTGGCTTTTGTTTCTCTGACAAGAAATTGAATTCAATTGTGAGACATACCATATTATGAACACTGTAAACCTGTCCCTTGACTTCTGGACGTCAGCCAGCCAGTCTGTTAATTATCGTGTTGCACAACAATGATGCTATGTGTTTGGTCTGTGGAACGTCATTCCCAGTCATCTCTGCTTTGGCGCGAGCTATAGTCAGTTCAAACAATCCAATCAGCATAAGAGTTATCTTTAGCTCGGAGGGTAGCAAGCCAATCAAGAACTGACTTGACCATAGCTCAAATTTTCAAGTAACAAGATGTGTAAAACATTGACTGTGAAATGTTCTAAAGTATGAAGCTTTGACCGTAATTTTTACTGGTCAACACTTCCGGTTTTAGAAGCGTTTTTTGAAGTTTTCATGAATTTGTAGAAAGTACTGGCCACGCCCAATAAAACACGGCCACACCCAACTTTAGAACACTAAACTATAGTCAGATATTTTTTTGGATCTGCTCCTGTAAAACCCATTTTGAGAGAACATGGATCCATCTTCAGATTTTTCGACCGAAAATGTCGTCGTGATAGGAAAGAAGGAAGGAATGAGAGAACACCTTTATATGTGTTAATTGAGAGAAGCATAAGAAAAATAGAATGAATGAAAATAAATAAATAAATAAAAAACAATCAATTGTAATATAGAGAGAGGGCAATGACTGCAATAGATACCATATGGTTATAATTATACTTAATTAAATATCAGTATAGTTCATATAAGTACATATAAGTATAAGATACAAAGACATGGAATAAAATTAAAGAAAAGGAAATGGTAAAGAAGAATGTTGATTCAACTAGCCAGAAATACAACAAAAGGTATCGAGTAATCTTTTTGTTGTACAAAACTTGAAAATCGCCTTGAAAATTTGCGACATTGCAATAAAAACATGTGAAAATGGATTATTCTTTCTGACGCAGACTTAGTGAAATGAGCAGGACCGATATAAAGGGTGACTATTGCATATTTGGATCAAACCTGCAAACCTTTGTGAATAACCATGCTAGAATTCAATACTCCAAGGAATACAGGAACTGTTGTCTTTTGCGTGCTTTCAGTGAAATGTCTAGTCATATTCAAGGCTATTTAAAAAACTAACGAAAATGTAATTGATGAGGTAACAATTCTTTTTATGTATAAGTGGGTGTTTTCTGGTGGCAAAATGGGCAGGGCCACAAAAATTATTTCCTAAACTGCCCCCCTTGAAAAAATCCCGTGTACGACCATGTACTGGATTATCGGATTACATTGTCACCTTCAAAACATGCACCATTGTGCTAAAAGCAAACTTAAAAGCCATTTTCGTCTGACACTCTTCAGAATATGAAACGTCAGAAAGGAAAGTATATGTATATGGCAACCTTTTTTGTGCGAAACGTGGATCGAAACTAGCCAACAATAAACGAGAAAGAAAAAAGACAAAGAGAAAATGAAGAAACAAAACATTATTGGAAGATTCCTAGTGAAAAGCGAACTCTTTCTGCCTACAGAGCCCTGGTTTTCGTGTTTTAATGTAGACAGACTCCAATACACTTAGATGAAAAGACGATCTTACACTTTCGTCTTTACACACTTTGGCGTGGGTTGCAGTCATAATCTAAGCAAATCTTTAAGGGCTGCTACATCAATATATGTTCTTTCATAGTAAATGGTTTCTGATGGCAATGCGACGAACAGAATACATGATCTGATCTGTTCCTCCATTTGATTGACGCTAGATGCCTCTTTCCTGTCTACATCTATGTAGAACTAGTACCAACAGTAGTGATAAATGGTTTCTTTGTACGTACAAAAGGCATACGGCTTGTAAGAATATTGCCGATAAACAGACACCGAGTAAAATCACTCATTAGATTATCCTAATTAAATGACTGGGGGTCCTTTGACCATTTTGTTGAGCTATTCATCTGAGCAGCAAAGGCATCAGGTTTGGAATTGGGAGAACGTCAGAGGATGGACCATTTGCATTGGGTGAAAGGTATGATCTTTTTTCTACCCCCTCCCTCCGTCCCTGACACGGCATGATCATTGTCGTTTCTGAAGAGGGACTCCCTCTCTTTGGCGTCATTTTTTTTGTCTATATTGGCACCCTCTAATCGCCTTTATGCTTTACACAGTAATTTTCAATTTTTTTAATAACTAGATGCCTTGCAATGGTACAACGCATCAAGTGGCTCTGATGTCCTTAACATCTCAAGCAGTTGGAAATAGTGCTGTTTCGAAGCATATTGATATTGATACGGCAGTCTTTGCTCCTTTTACTTTATTTTGTCTCTTTGGATCCCATTCTAAAGGAAGCAGGTATGTATAGCAAGGCATATTTGACATGTTACCTATCCACTTCCTATCATGTGGCACATAAGGCCTCTATGTGCACCTTCCGCCTATCTCTGTCGTTTGCCGCCGTCTTCATTTCATTCCATGAGTCCCGTCCTGCTCATGTTTGACATATGTCCCTTGGTTAAATATATTATACCTCACCTTTTTTTTTCATTTTTTAATTTTCAAATACCAGCCTTGTTTATCGTTTAGCTATCCTGTATTAGGTACCTAACTATAAATTTTGTTGAAACTAGGATTCAGCGTATGCTTAAAATCGCCTTGAAAATTTGTGATATTGCGTTTAAAACATTCTTAAATATCTATACTTTTCTTCCGGACGATTCATACTCTGAAGAGTGTCAGACGGACAAGCTTGTAAGTATGTTTTTAGGGCAATGTCGCAAATTGCTAAGGCGATTTTTACTTTTCTTACCACAACAAAATTGTTCAAGATAGCGTATACTTTATTGCAGAGATCCAAAGTGACCTAGTAAATAAGAAGACGCGCTTACACCTCAGATGTTGTGAGTTCAATTCCCCATTACAACGATAAAGATAAAAAGTGAAAGATAGGAGCGTTAGGAGGTAGTAAAGAGAAGAAACAAGGCTTGACGGCAGAGTAAATAGAAGTAAGCGATGTTAAAATTGGAAGGCGTTATCAAGTGTGTGTAGCAGGAGTTGAATAAAGTGATGGTAGAGGGAAGTAGTAAGGACAGGAGACGACATCCAAGTGGCGCTAGAGTGGTAATGATGATGGTAATGGAGGAACATGGACGCATAAACTTCAACTTACCCTGGTGCGAAGTAAAAGGCGCTTGGCTAGAATATGTGAGGCTACGTATTTTAATGGTAAGGTCTTAATTTCTTGTTAAATTAGATAGAGACAGAGTGTAGAATTAGGAGAAGAGATTGCAGATCTGCAATCCACGAACGTCTTGCTGTGTCGTCTGTAGTGATTATGGTTATTGACGCTTCTATTGATGAGTAGTTATTGCATATTTTATCGGCAATAGCAATCATTTTAGAAAGACGGGATTATTCATTGCTTTAATTTTGCTTTCTTGAGGTGGCCAGACAAAGGTTGTTGCTCGTTTGCCACGTCATGGAAATTAGAGCAAGCAATGAAGAATGATGCAGCCAATAAGGTTGTGTCTCATCAAGGGTACATGAAGAGTTTTGTAGCACCGCCCTCTGTGAGAGGAATCGAAGTGTTTTCTGGACAATGGAAGCCTATTTACCGACCGAATGGACAAAAGCCAACTTTAATTCTTTTTTGGACAATTTGGTAAGTTACTTTGGGTGTTTAAGGAGGCATAGGGCAAAGCTCTAAAGAGTGGTTTCGTTCTTAACTGGTGACCCCCGACTGTTCCGTGGTGACTCCGTCCTCATTTAAAGCCCCCTCTTTAAGTTAACTCTTTAGTAGTAAACCCCCAGTGTTCACCCCCTTTTTAATGGTGATCGCCTTATGATGGTAGACACACGTCTCGGTGTTGACCAAATCTTTGATGATGATCCCCTCTCTAGTGGTGAGCGTAGTGATAAAATGCAACCCTACGATGTTGGTGATAATAAATGAAATATTGATTTACCTAATGATGATAGTAAGCTTGCCAAGAAAGACAGTCATGTTCATGATAACAAGTTCTTTTGTTCTATTGAAGGTGTGCTCCATCAATCAAAATCTTAAAGTCATTAGAACGATTTGCTCAGGATTTTGCTGACGAGGTTGGTACAGTATTATTTCTTGTCTGTTGTGATAACACAATTTGTTAGAAATGTCGTTGTTTTAAAGGACAACAGAATACTAAGACCAAGTTTAGGCGGCGCTCTTTTGTCAAACTTTTGTCCTGTTAAATACAGTGTTATGATCAAGTCCATGATAAATTTATCGTCTAAATCCAACATGTGACTCAAGTTTATGATGTACTGTTCGATTATGTAACACGACTTGGCTTTAGACAATGGATTTATGTCCAGTCAAATTCAACTGATTTCTGTCTTAGTCTCTAATTTGCCAATGTCTATCTTAAAAAAGTGCATATGCAATAGGTTTGCGCTACAAAATCAAGACCAACTCCTGAATGCAGTTGAAATGCGACTCGTAAACTGGAGACTCCGTTTTGCCGAGTTTGTGTTACATTTTGGAAAACTTAGTTTAGTTCAACTGAAATGCGACGTCTAAACTGGGCCAACGTGATACACGACAGAATCAAATCAAAACTTACTATTTTGATTAGAAGATGCTGACTTTGAAGATAAGTTTATTGAGAATCAGGATTTAGAAATATTCTTTTTATCTGTGTAAGGAACGCTATCAAAATGAACGGGTGTCATTCCTAGACATACTATGCCAGACGACCCTGGTATTTGTTCAGAACTAAGAGAGCCGTCTACAGATGACAATGGGTAATGAGTACAGGCCTATGCTACCCTTAAATGTGTAGGCTAGTATACACTTTCATACAATTTCAACGCAGTGAATGACATATTTATGTTCCCGCTCTCTCGGAGAAAAAAAGCATTGCATTTTTAACAAATGTTAATATTTCATTATATATCAAAATCCTCGATTTTCCCCCATGTTACTTAGTTTCGATATGTTGCCTGCTGTACACATAGTGGAGAGCCCGCAAAATCACATCGCCAGCAGCTTCTCAAATCACTTCGAAAAGATTTCGGGATAGATTTAGAGGACATAGATAGCAAGGGGAAGGGTGAGAGAGGGAAGGAAAAGGTTGCGTCGACGAACGTTGACCACTATTGCGCATGTCAGTTTGAAGTCGAGGCACAGCTTGTCAAGAGAAAGATTTCGATCGATCGGCGGTCGTTATTAAGTCCGGCTGAGATGTATGGTGTCCATGGAGTTCCTACCATTGCAATTATTCATCCGAAAGGTAAGCAGAGGGCTTAGTTTCAATCTTTGAGACTGATTATTGACTGATTGGTTTCTTTTGCATGTCTTTAATACATATTTGATATGATCATCGCCATATAGTTTATCATGACCTCATTTTTTAGTGAAATATATTTACATTGTCAATTGCATCCGATCTCGAGGGAAAAAGTATTTTCATGTTTTTGTTGAATAATCTCATTTGCCTTATGTCTGCAGCCAACATCAATGTCATAGTGGTCACGTGGTTTATCCATACAATCCAGTGACACTCCCATTACCTCCAGTTCCCTCGTAACTCTTTAGCGGATGTCTAAAAGGCATACTTGTGCCCAGGGCTGAGATTTGTATTCCTTCTTTTCGTCCTCGAGGACTCTTGCTAACTTGGCCAACGTGATCAATTCTATGACCAAATCGTTATGATTCGAACCGGGGGATTTTCCAGAGAATGAGAATATTGAACACCTTGAGTTAAGTATGGCTGACATATTGCTGACATATGGGGGCTGGTTCAGGTGTATGGTATTTAATCCCCTTGATCTTCAGCCAGTCGTCTCAACAGTGACTGTACCGCTCTCCCTTGTGGCTATAACATCTTTATTTTCAATCCCTCTTATCGTGGTCATAGGCTTTCGGGACGTATGCGATATCATGACCTATGAGCTAAAAACAAAAGCGAATGGTATGGCGCTCACTCCTTTTAAACATTTTAAAATCATCTCATTCCATTTCACCATTCTCTAGTAAAATCTGTCACACTATGGATGATGGATGTCCTTATTTTTCATGGTTGCTTCCTTAGGTCATCTTTTTTGGCAAGGAAGAGTATGTACTCCAAATCACCTTGCATTTGCCATGTTTGTGCATCACATTCTCAGCACGCTAACTGGTGCTGGCTGCGAGATTCCTGGATGTAACATGTGTAAAACTGAAGCAACGGACATTGAAGAGTATTTTACAGACAAAGAGGTCTGGCACGAATCACAAGAGAGGAGAAAAAGTAATCCAAATTCTGGTAAATCCTCACTGCACGAAAATTTATTTCCTGATATAACTGAAAAAGATAAAAGCAAAGCACAACCATCAGATACACTGAAATCGAGTCGTCCTCCACCGCGACCTTCTTTGCCTGTCAGGCATAGTGATCTGGAGAAAAAACACACAGCTGAAACCACTGCAGTTGCAACAACAAGGTCCTTACCACTTCTAAGTCCTCGTAACCATAAGAGACACAGTAAAGGACAATCATACGTTCCATATAAAACAGTGACAGAACCATTACCAACCACAAAAAAACAAGTAGTGAGCTGATATAAGCCACCATATTTACCTTGATGCATAGGGGAAATGAATATTGGCTCACTAGCATCCTGGCTTCCCTCGTGCGCTGACCTGCCTAGCTATGACATCATGTCTGGAGGTGTCACACAAGTTATGTCATAGTCACAGAATTAGTCAGCACTGCCAAGGCCATCTTTGTTATAGGATAAGGTAAACTGTATTGTTTCCAGTCCATTTTGAGTTTATTGCAATGTAGAAAATATTTCAACGTTGTCATTGTCTTGTAAATTATAGACATTTTTGAAATGATTGCTTACAAGGGCATCTACTAACTTTTCATCAATCGTGGGAAAAATCGTGAGGTAGAATGGAAAGGATGCCATCTTCTCTGGCCTATCGTATCAATTCAATGATGCAGATTTTGACAGTATGACAAACTTTGTCAAACAGAATTTGATTGTCCAAAGTTGGTCTGTATTTTACCTGAATCGTTTTGAAAATTGCCATGCTTGTCTCACACTGCCATCGTCATACCATTTTTTCATCATGGAAGTATGAGTGGTATTTTCTCAGGAAGGAGACATGATGACATGGCATACCCCCTTTGGTCTCTGATTATGTTGGCAGCTGCATCATGTCATTCTTGTGCGAGGGTTATTCATTAGCTACTCATTTATATGATACCAATACACAGACAGCCTGACAAATTTACAGTCGGATTGTTCTCTAAGGCTTGCCTTACTTGTGACAAGGAGTGTTTCCTTAGGACATGGTCACACCTTGCTGGGCTGACATCAACATGATATCAAGGCAAAGACAATGAACAATGGATTTATATTTTCTGTTGTTGTTTCTGCCAACCACCATCAAGACAGATTGGCTCTAGACAATTGAGCAGAACACTCTCGTATACTACAATCACCAACACATACACATTCTGTATTTAATATCTTTCAGTCAGATATGTGATGTATTGTAATATTTCATTTTTACAATGTGTAATGCCACCCAGACATCTGATGAGCAGAAAAGAAATTTTTTTAGTGAGAATATAATGCTGGCTATATACATATATATGTATATATACATATAATACATACACATGCGCACACATGAATATATAGCTATATATGTATGCATATATATGTGGTAGATGTTGCTTTGATAGATATATATCAAAGGATATGGTGGGATTATGAATTTATATATATATATTTAATTAGAAACTGTATTAACAGAAATGCTTATTAACATAGTTAAAACTTGTCAATGTTGGATTATAGTGTTATTTTATTTTAGAATACTAAAATAACTTTTACAACTTAATACTACCTGTAAAATGATAGATTATGTTTAATTATGTGATCATAATGTCTTATGAATTAGAATTTGGGATTTCACATTTTTGTTTTGGTGTTAAAACCGTGTGAAAACCTTTTCATCCTCACTTCCTTTTATTTTACGACAATTGTTTTCTTGTGAAGTTACAGTACTTAACTCTATTCACACAGTTTGTTATACGTTTTAGGTGTTCGGAATAGGACCAGGGTGTCCTTTTAGTATTCCACCCATCTTTGATTGCAAATGAAAATGAATGAGGTTAATCCTTGGCCACTGTTGTGTTTTAGGCTTTGAAATGTCTTTCACGAATCCTTTGTGTTGGAATAGCTCACTGGTTTGAATGTTGGCTTTGAGTTTGAGGGGTGCAAGTGCAAGTTGAAATTATATTACTTCTATTACCTCTACATATATAAAACTCAAAATTAAACAATTTTTTGAAGCTTCAATATATCTTCGTCAAAATATTCTGATGAAGAATATATGATATTAAAGAACGGTGTATTTAGACTAAAAAACACTCCCTTTTTTCCTCCCCTCTCTATATAATCTTCATCAGACAACTGTTCTTATGCATTACATCCATGTAACCTCTGACATACCACATGGAACACAGGCCTATGCAGTCCAGGTGAAGTACATTCCTATGCAAATGAAATCTTCTGCTCCAAATTAAGCTTGTTAATGAAATGCAGTTTTATCTATGTCTTTTGATCTACCAACAACAGGTACATGGCTATGCTAGGACACATGTCAGCTGCATATGGTTACATATGTGATGTGACGGTGAACTAAGAAGGGGTTCATCTTGTGAGTACAGCCTAAATTTTGGATTGCAGAAAGGACTCGCCTTGATTTTTGTCTACTTTAAAGCTTAGCAGATAATACCAAACTATTTTCACACCATTACTATGTTTGGGTTGTCTTGTAAATTCTCTCTCTATTAATTAACATGTTTGTAGTCTCGGATTAACATCAAACTGCTGTCTATTACCTTTCCATAACTTAACGCCTTTGAATGAACTCCTTAACATACAAACATCTTTGCTATACCATTAGTAAATTAATTGACAATAATTAATTCTATTCACATTTCTCAAGTTTTCTTTCAATGTTTACACCCAACACCTAATTCCTTCTAACATGCTGCAGAATGAAAAAGGCTTCAAGCACCATTTAAGATTGTCAAATACCATTACAGAAATTTTAATCATCTACGAAGAGCTTAAACTCAATGAAATGGAAGGTGGCAGATGACAATGATTTGAAGGTAATGGGTAAGTAATTTCAACCAAATATTCTGTATTATATCCAACCATGTACTCTTTGTTCCTTACAAGTGGGTTTTTTTTAAAATATTCCTTTAGACAGTTCTTACACATTTGCATGCTTAAACAACTTTAGGTTAAATTCTTTTTAAATTTAATATTTTGCAGGTCAACCTTAACTTATCTATTAAAGTGTTCTCAAGGATTAATGCACACATATTATATGGCTACACTTGATAGCACAAGATCCACTATTAAGCAAACACTGCCCTAAAGCAGAGTAAGTTGCATTTCATTAGTAAAAGGCAAGACTTGCATGATCATAAAGGTTGCATGTAAATACCAGAACTTTTTGCAGATGTGACCTGGTGCATGTTGTTTGACCCATGTGGCTCATCACTGACTGTAAAAAAAGCTTGCCAACCCGTAATGCAGACTGCTAATACACAAACCATACTGGATCAGCCAAAGACAAAAATGGCCACCATCAATACTGAGGGCTGGCAGGTCAGTGATGCAAGCTCGTATGTGCCGTGGTAATGAAGTGAAAGAAAAAGGTCTTGGTGCATGATGCTTTATACAATCAACCAATCTTTCTGAAGTGTAGCCTTAATTTGTAACACACAAAAAGAAAAATGTACGCAATTGTACATTTGTGTGTTGAAGACAGCATCTTTTGGCATTCAAGGTAAAATCATGCATGAAAATAAGAACAACTCATGCGAGTGCTGCCAGCAGATGATTCCGCATACTGGTCCGCTAATAGGCTCAAGGGGTCATCAGGAGAGAATGTGTTTTGGGGCCTTTCTCTCGACAGACTCATTTGTTTTTATAAAAGGCACAGAAATGTTTGGAAGGGAACACAAACCGACATTCAAAATGCATGTTTTAGTGTCCACTGATAATAACATGAATTTTTTTCAACAACACAACATTTAACGACATATCCACAGGCCCTACTTATAAGATGTGCAGTGTCATTTGCAAGTCCTAATTACACATGGTGAACAGTGGTACTTCGGCACCATTTCAATGACTGGTGTAAAATTTATTGTCACATTCCTACCTAGCCCAAAAAAACATACAATTTACATGGAAACCAGGTTACTGTTTGCATAAATAACACCTAACAGTGGGGTCCAATTGCTTGTCTGAGTTTAGTAAAAAAAGTACCTAAGTTAAAATAGTACATAGCTGCATCTAATTCAACATTATTATAGCTCTATATGTTGATGTTTGACTGATTCAATCTTCTTGACGTAATCTGATTTTTCAAGACATCCTTCGCATACTTCATCCCATTCACTCAAAATCTTTTTTAATTCTTTTACACGCATCTTCTTCAAGTTAACATTCTTCCAGTCAATTTGTTTCTCTGGAAAAGAAAAAATATGAGCAAAGATTCATGATGCAAGCAAATTCATTTATGCAGGCAAATTCATTTGTGCATGTGATTCACACAAGTATTTATCCAAGACAGTAACAAGATGGTAATTCAGAGGTGATACAAAAAATAATTATTTAAGTCTCCACTATCTTTATAGATAATGATCTTAACAATAATATTCTTGCTATGCAAAAGTGTCAATAAAGTTCATAAGCATCTAGGTAGCATTTTTTCCCTAAACATATGTCAGTACTTGATTTGTCTGGCCTCTCAACGTCAACGGGACAAATCACTTACCTTCTCATGGTATATTGAAGGGCAGTGGATGTGATGCACAATAATGTACTATTTTGCTCAAGCAAAATACCATGTTGCACATGCGTTGAAAAGCACTCGTGACTCAATTTGTGCATTGCATTTGAATTACCTGCATCTAATGAAAAGGCCTGTAATATGATGTTTGCAGAACAGTGAACAAATGGAGCTACAAATATATATGCTATCTATCAGCACTCTGCACTGCAAGCAATATGTGTATGTATATACATATTTCATAAATATGTATATACATATATTATACATATGTTAAGATATGTAATTCTGAAGATTTATGCAAATATAAACAAATAGTTTGCTATATAGATGCATATTTATCAGTCAAACAATGAATTGTGCAGGCTATAATCAATTGTGCTACTTACCATACTGCAGCTCACAAATCTGAGAATCTCTAGCGTTCAGTTTTTTACATATCTTTTCAGGTGTTAAGTAGTAACCAAGTGGTCCAACTACATCATTCAATATATATGTTGCCGCATCTTCAGTCCCACCAATATAATAACACTAAAACAAGACAGAGGCAAATCAGAGATACGTGTACACATAATAACACAAACGGTTAATGGCTCTTTCTTTTTGAAGTAGAAAAACATCTTCAAAAGGGTAACAGATCTATGATGCGCAAAAGAAAACTAGCAATGAACAAGTCTTGTTAGTTTTGTTCTGTCTGCCGTACTGCCTAAAAGGAAGTTTGTGAGGGCTTGGAAATGAAGCATGCAAAATGCACCATGTCACAATCTGGATATCGGGACCATTGTAAAATACAGAGTGGATATGGTCTTATTGGACTTGAAGGACTTCAATGTCAAATTATGCCTCCTATTGTGCTCCATGGTGACAATTGGTCTGTTTGGGCCATGTGTGTCTGGTTCTCTGTGATAACTAACAATAATTAAAATAAAAAAAACCAAAATGAAATGAAATCTATGAGAACCGACAGGAGAACATTTGTAAACGAGCGAAGGATTGTTCTCTTCTTAAAAAGGGAAGCAAAGTTACCAACCTTATATTTAACTTGTTATATATATTAGCTTGATATGATCACATTTTAAAGATTACATCACACACATTGACCAAATGACTATGAATGCTTGATGCCACCAACATGACATTGCAAGCTGGATGCAGAATGATGATGCAGAGTCAAGTCTTTTGGGGTAAGCTAGACCAGATGATGACAAATAGTGATTGGCAACTTGGATCATTTCATGTTCAAACTTTTGATAGTCTTTGCAAACCATAAAATACCAAATGACATTTAATAAAATTAAGTATTAACATAGCATAACGATACTTCACAAATGACCACTTACAAATCTGTTTTCCTTTCCTTTGGCCTTTTTGCATGCTTTTTTCAATTTCTTTGTTAGAATACTCTGATCCGATCTATCTGCATCTGTGATTTCATTTTCAAATTTGCTAAGGAACTTGATGCAGACTAATAAAAAAATGAGAAAACTAATAACAACAAATATTTCAAAAAAACCCACAAATGTAGCATTGTCATCGCTGCTTCATACATTCAATTTAAATGAAGACTTGGCCTTTGGTTGAGATGCAAATTAACGAGTGATCCGCCATGTTAGAGCCTCAACATTACGGCCCAGAATTCTAACGTCACAAAACGGTAGAATATGGCACGAGCTAGTTTATAAGCATCATAAGTGTTAAACTAAATACCAGTACTGATAGGGCAGACATATTATGACAGATCTCTGCAGAGATGTCCGTTAAAATATTTTCAGTATACCAATATGAAAAATCCTATATCCTATTTCTTACCAGTCAACAGCAACGAACAATACTTTTTAGAATAACACGCATTTGCAAAGAGCATTATTTACTCTAAAGTTTTCCTGAAAATAAAGAGATACTTGCCTTCGCATTCGCGATCCTTGAGGGCAGTCGTGAATGAGACAGCGACCAGAAATGTGACCAGTGTGAAAAAAAGTAAGGTCTCCCGCATGTTTCGTTGATTCAGATTATACACTCAAAGAATAAGTCTCAGCTTGGTTATGTTATAATGCTTAATAAAGACGAAATAGTGGACGTAAATTTCCTTAAAATCCGCCGGCACATGAAGATAACTTGTAAGGAAATCGACAGCTAATGAGATGATTTACTTGCACAAGATCTGGCACGACCTTATTGGTCAACCTCGTAGTGAGTTTTGAAAGAGAGACTAAAGACACGTCAGTTGTGAAGAAGCAAGTGACACTTAACAACACCAGGAGCACCAATAGGGGTACCATTAGGGCTACAGATAGGGTCATCACGTGGGATCCCAAACCTGCTACCCAATTAGGGTTAGAGGCTGGCATCACCAGGGGCATTAACAATGGAAGAGAGAGGAGTACGACAGGTGATACTAATAGGAATAAAGACAGGGGCACAACCAGACCAGAGAAAGGGTTTTGACTGGGGCATCAACATAGACAGACACAACTATATTTCTAGGGACAACAGCAGGGGTCATTCATCAATGGTACCAACATGGGCATCACCAGGGAGTAGAGGTGGGAGGATCGGCAGCGTATAGAGGCAGGGGAATCCCATAGAGATAAAGGAAGGGGAACGGAAAAGGGATAGAGACAAGGTGTGAGCACTCTTTTCTTTACCTAACTGAAGAGATGCATACTATAATATGGGGACGTATACGGAGATAGAAATTATTTTAAAATTCAAATTTTGTACACTTATTAAATGACTTAAGTGCACTCTTATTATTGTGGTGTTATTATCAAGAACCTCCTTATTAACTATGTGTCAATGGGTAGAAATGACAATAGAGTTATTGAAATTCTGAGAAACAAATCGTACATCCAGGGGCCAAACCCACCACTTGCTGTTATGCGGGCAGAATGCTCCGACAACTGAGCTACCGAGACGTTGCTTCTCGGAGATGAATTTATGATGTCATGTTCTGATGATAGCATCACTACATATGCATCCAACTATCACCACTACAAAGTAAAATTTGCAAATCGTCGTCAAATATATGATAAGTAAAGAGAAATCAAAAGACTAGTAGAGTTATAAGGGAAAAACGATTTTCTCTGCAGGGTTCTTTTCCTGTAAACTGCAAAGACTTACTTATTTCCAACTGTAAATAGGATTACTTGTAGCAAGAGACTCGTGATAAAATTTAAAATAAACTTAAGTTCTAAATCAATTCAGTTTGTATTCTGTTGAAGGCAAAGTTGATTGACTTACGTTAGTGCAATGGCTTTGATGACAATTAAATGATATTACTAAAATGCTTAATTGATAACTACTTACCCTCTATACAAGTAGGAAACTACTACGCGTGCGCGAAAAGTAAATTTATGCATAAGAAGCATAAGAAGAAAATACTTATTACAATGAATCCAGTGACATCGCTCCCTCTCTCTCTCTCTTTCCCTCGTTTCTTCTCCCTTTCTTTCTCTTTTTGTCTTTCTTTATCTTTCTTTCTCTCACGGTTTCTCTCTCTCCATTCGTCCCTCTCTCCGTCCGTTCCTCTATCCATCTATCCATCCACTCATCCATCCATTCATCAATCTATCTATCTATCTATCTATCTATCTATCTATCTATCTATCTATTTATCATCTATCATCTATCTATCTATCTATTTATC